>OMKL01023513.1:14176-41554 GCA_900302295.1 Parasudis fraserbrunneri
GCAAATACCTGTATCTGTCGAAGATGTCCCCAGGGGCTTGAATCCCATAGAAGACTACATCATCATCTATAATTTTCTAACCAGATGGGACACACACACACACACACACACACACACATGCATCAATTGCAATGTCCTTATCTATAACCTGACACTCATTTCAGAATAACAAAACCCCAGTTAAAATAATACTGGAAATAAAAGCAAAAGATGGTAATGAGGTTATTTGATTAAAAACTCACTGTTATTTTAAAGTTCTTTCTTTTCAGTTCCTCGATGAAAGCCAACTGCTTCCTGAATCTCTCCCTCTCCTGGTCATCGATTGTCTTGGCAACCAGAACGTAGTCATATGATAGCGGGGTATGCTGTGTGTCAAAATGATAGGACGTCATTCAGATTATGGATAAAACTAAACGGTGTGCTTTAACCCTCTAAAAAAAAGTGTATCACCAGCAATAGCATCGACATACTGTCTTTCAGAGGCTGTAGCGGGCTCAAAAGCTAGTGCTAAGCTAGCGGTATCATATTAAACTAGAGATATTCAGAAATCTGTAGGTACCAAGCATATCATGCTAGCTTTTAAGCGTGGAGGGGGGTGGCCATGCATGACCATTTTCGAGGATGCCCAAATATGTAATTTTCATATTTTAATTATTATCATTGCTATTAAAAGGTATATTTGCACAAAGATTATCATGTTTGTTCAAAACCCCTGTATACACCTTTCTACATTGAAGTTATTCTATTTTTTTTTTTTTTTTTTTTTTTTTGGGGGGGGGGGCATTTTTGTTTTTATTTTAATCCAATATGTCATGCACACACAAAGGCAGTTCATAATGGTGACTTTGAACTGCACCAGAGAGAAAAGGTAGGTTCCTGTAGACACACTGAGAGTTGTCTTACCATAGAGGGAAGTGATGGTTGTTCGCTGCCATTCTCCCTCACCACTCCAAATAATTCCAGTAGTTCAAAACTGTTCTACAATGCAATTATGAAAAACAGCACAAGGACAGGTCCACATAATATTACAGTATCCCCATGAAAAGTGTGCCATACAGTGCAGTCCCTAAGTCTGAGTCCAGTGAAAATGTTTTTGTTGTTTTATAGAACTCTTTGACTCCAGCATGTTGGATTTGGCTGTGAGGTTAAAGTGCAGACTTTCAGCTTTAATTTGAAGGTGTTTACATCCATATCCGGTAAATCATGTAGGAATTGTAGCCCTTTTTATACATAGTCCCCCCATTTTAGGGGACTGAACGTAAATGAACATAAACTTAAAGTCATCATATGTAATATTTTGTTGTAAATCCTTTGCAATCAATGACTGCCTGAAGTCTACGACCCTTACGTGGTCATCTGCGAAATTATTTGGCTTTCCTGTTAAGAAAGCAGAGATCAATGCCCCTCAATACATTTGAATGGGACTTAAAGGGATAGTTCTGATCTTGGAACCCTAGCCCTATTTCTTACTTACCCATGATGATGTTGATCGGTAGAGTCCTTTCTCAGCACAATCCATACTGTTCCTCATACTAGCTCTGCATACTAGCTCAGTGCCTACATATACCAGGATGCATTGCGAGCGAGCTTCACCACCAAAACATAGCGTTACTAGACAAAAATACTACAAAATAACGATTGGTTGGCCACTAAAATATTTCATAATGATTTTTTTGTTATGGTAAAATGTATGCCAATAAGTTTTCTATGGGCGCTATCTGTGTACAAAACCTCCATCAACACAGTCAAATTAGCATAATAATTCCTGGGTTATAAACATAAACAATTGCTCTGTTGAGCTTCTAACGTACTTGTATAACGATTCAATAGCTTTATATTCGCTTATCATACATTTCAGAATTAAATAGTGAGTTAAAAAGCACCCCCCGAAGTCATTTTTGTTTTGAAGCAGTGAGCGGAGCTCCCATTGTTATTACATTATGGCAGAATCTTACATTCTGTGATTATTAGGTGACAAAAATACTCACTCAATGGTCATCTGCCCTCACTGCCCTGCTGGTCATGGCTGTCTTTTCCAGTTTACCTTATCCAACACACCTCTGTCCAAGTGAGGAGTAAAACTTTCATACATAGTACACAAGTGCTCTCTCAGGGTTGGCCGCTGCATTTACTCGGCCATATACTCTCTGGCTCGAATAAATATGGCTGAATATCCGAGTCAGCCAAAACACTGTCAAATGTATCCTTGTCCATAAAATCCTCTGCACTCATATTTTGGGATGCCATTTTCGCTGTTGAAAACGAAGTAGTTTACAATACAGGCGAAGAGAACAACTTTTTCTTTTTGATGAGCGGCATCTAGACCACAACCCCTGGCTACAAGAAATCCAAGCTGTAGTTCTTCCGGCACCGGGCACATCATCTGTACATGTCAAATAACGTGCCTGGTGCCGGAAGAACAACAGATTTTGCAGCTGAGACACAGAGAACATCTGCAACAACTGCTGGAGTTTTTCACACTATATCCCTAACTCAGATAGATAGAGATAAGGTTGAAAATCGGCAAAGTGGTCCTTTAAGTTCTATTCAAATGTAGTGAGGGCCATTGTTCTCTGGCTCTGCTTTGTTAGCAGGAAAGACAAGAATTTCACAAATAACCACTTAGGGTCACAGACCTCAGGCAGTCATTGATTGCAATTTGCAACCAAATATTATATCAATATAAATATGACAACAATATGTAAATGTATCCAATTACTTTTGGGCAATTAAAGTGGGGGACTATAAAAAGGGGCAACAATTCCTACATGGTTCATCCAATTTACTGTATATGTAAAACACCCTCAAATGAAAGCAGAAGGTCTGCACTTTAACTTCACACTGTAGTCATTGTACCATTTAAAATCCCATGTGCAAACATGACTCAGACTTACAGACTGCACTTTATGAAAACAGTTTAGCCAAAATACTCATTTCTTGCAAAGATATGTATGGGTTATGTTTTAAACCATTGTTCCCTTAGGATAATTTGGTTAGGTGAGTCCATAAAATAGACCTTAGGTGAGTCAAACATCTGTGGAATAATCAGCGAATACATGAAAAGGGTTAGGTTTTGTAAAGAATGCCACTGTTAAGAGAATTCCATGGTGATTCTGAGTCACTAAGCATGATCACTGGTATCTCATAGGTGGTAAATTGGAGCGATAACCTGACTAAGGAGCAAAGGATGTTGGTGCTCTCAGTCATGTCAATTCATTGGCAGGCTAACCATATCCTATGAGGTACAGTAGTGAGGCTTGTACCGCGAATGGGTGGCAGAAATAGAGCCTGATTTTAGGGAAATCCCAACGCAGAACACATCAGCAGTACCTGAGTGAACCAGAATGGAACCAGCGGAGGGTCTACATTAATTCCAAAATTCTGTCCTCTCTCAAATTGATTTGCAGCCTACTCAAAACCAATTTAGTTACCACGCGGCATTCAACAGCACAATTGCCTGCATTGCAGCCTGACGTTGACGGGTCCAACTACTAACAAAAAGCATATGAGGCAGCAATAGCTTATATGGCAATAGACCTATAGAGACCACATGGGACTCTATACAGTAGGCTCCTCGCACTGTAGGTTATGTCCTTAATTGAACATGATAGGGTACAATTGTCTTATTATATTGATTCTAGTAAACATACGGGAGCAAACAGAAGAACAGAGTGAAACCTACTGAATTATTTATTTATTTATTTTCATCATGAATAAGATCACCTACCTGTCTCCTGTGCCCAGGCATTATGACCAGGTGTTGAATCCAGAGGTGTCTTCAGAATGCGCTTCAATTAGGCTACCATTCACAGAACCAAAGCCTTTTCGTGAACTCCAATAGCTACAGCTACTGTATTTCCATCAAGTTGTAGACTAAATGACATTCGGGCTCTTGAAACAGGTGCAGGTATACTTCCGCACGTCCACTAGGAACAAACGTCGTCCTGTTTTACAAGCTGAGGAATGTGAAAGCGACTATACCTGTTGCTGTGATGTCACTGGGTTTGTTTCTATTGCCCGGTGGTGGGCTCTCGACCATTTGAAATTACACAGCTCTATTCTATTTTAGAATATTTTATCAAACAAATAGGTTACTGGCGCACGAGCCAACATTAGACCACACCTGTACAATAGCCAAGATATGTCATCATTCTGGTATGCATGGAAGGCACGCACTATCGCCTCTTATTCACTTATGTTCACAGACGTCTGTCCTCCACTGGGTGGCAGCAAACTCCATAGTTGACAGTAACTGCCCTTGTCATCCATTATCCCTACATGAACTTCAATAAAAATCCACACATTTACCTAAATACCAGTGATATTTGTCCAACATACTTCACCCCCAATTTCAGACTTGGACATTTATGAAAGTATGAGCAGTTTGAAGCAATTAAGTCATTATTTTGGGCACTTCACAGAAAAGCAATGACTTATTTTGCACATAATCTCACACATATCCCAATGCACTGAACATGTTACTCACATTAATTTAGTTTGACAGTTACTGAGAGTTAATTAGTAATCAGAGGACACTGAATCATTGTGTTGTGAAGAACAGATCAATGGAATTATGTAGATGAAAAAATTGCAATAGGTTTTTCATTGACATCATTTCATTGATCTGTAATTTACATAGCAGACCGATTCAGTGTCCATTGAATCACTGGAGGACACATTCAAACTCAATTACTCTCAATTACTGTCAAACTAAATGAATGTGTGCAAAACCGTTTAGATCATTGGGATATATCTGTGAGATTATGTGCAAAATAAATGACCATTGTTTTTCAGTGAAGTGCCCTTTACTGGGCCTATCTCAAGGAAACACCATGAAGGGAGGTGCCAACTTGATAACCCTGGTGATATGCTGGCTCTTACTGCCTATCTATCTACACGTTTGGTTTGTGGTAGCCATTAAGTGGTAGAGTATGTAGCATTGGCATTGTCAATACCTGGAGCTCACATCAAAGGGGCATGGGTCTGTTGAAGTTGGCAATACTGTTTGGGGGCCATTATGGGCATGTAAAACATGCTTAGTGTGTCGTTCCATAGTATAATTATTTTTCTTCATTGAGCACCTATCCTTATCATTAAGGTACAAGTATCTTGTGTTTTATTATAAATTCCCCTTTATGATGTAATCAGTGTATATATCTAATGATAAATATGCCTCCTTTGTCTCACAGTATTGAATATTTTGTATATCCATAGGTCACTAATACAGTGCAGCACGAGGCTACTCACACAATAACAACAACAACAACAACAACAACAGCAACAACAACAACAACAACATAATGACAGTTTTCTTTTTCATTGCACATGTTATAATTTTAAATCTTTTCATTGCAATGTGGAAAATATAGCCCAACTTCCATTTTTTCCTGTGTAAATGCACCCTTTCCATTGTCCTTTCATGATATCTGCAGCTAAATGTCTTGCACTCTCCAATATGCATATACCTCAATGGCCCTCCTTTAAGAAAGAAAGAAAGAAAGAAAGAAAGAAAGAAAGAAAGAAAGAAAGAAAGAAAGAAAGAAAGAAAGAAAGAAAGAAAGAAAGAAATAGATGTGAAATCAGGGGCCACCCATGCCTTGTTATTAGAGACGACATTCACCATTAATCTTTGAGATTTCATTTTCAGAGGTGGTGGTGCACACCCAAGACCTCCATATATCAAGGAGGAGAAGTGATATGAGGCTGGAGAAAATGTGGTCAAGGAAATAAGCAGCTGTATTTCTGCACACTACCACACCCCACAGGGAGGGCCAACATAATTACATGAGCATGGGACTCCAGCGAAACCACTTGAAGGGCCACAGAGGCCCACGGCTACTAAATATGACCCAAGTAGAAGCTAGAGGACAAAGATGCGGCAGGGAGAAGTTAGGAGCAACCCTGGTTTGAGTTTTCCCTCATTAACACAGGTTGTGCGTCACAGAATTCAATTCGAACAGCATCCTACACATGGCTATAGCCAATGCCATGTGATGTCCTTGTTCTTATCTTATGGGAATATCATCCATTTTAAAATTTCACATGTTATCCCTGTGCCCCAGGACAGTTAATTCAATATTTGTGAACAAGCACCCTCCAAAAGGGAGATATCAGAGGTAGGTGCACCACAGCCAAACAGACCATCTCTCGTTTCAAACAGTGCTCCTGGAATCCAGTTTTTCTCTTGTAACACTTCATGTATTCAATACTAAAGATATATCATAGCCTACTTTATTTTTTACTTTTCAGAGGTTAGTCAAAATTCAATGCCAAAAAAATGGCATTGAATTAATCTTCTGGGTTAGGATAACCCCCAAAAAATACTAGGCAACCAAAACACTAAATTCACTGATTTTCATAACATAAAACCTAACTAACTAGGGTACATCTACTTTTATCCACATGATTTCGAGTAGCTAGTAAGCGCAAGCGATAGGACACAGCGCCAGCACGCAGCAGAGGCGAGGGGGCCACTCCCCTTTAATGACTGGATTTCTTCTTTCAAGTGATAGCGTACAGTCAGTTGGCTTCGGCAAGACAGGCTACTGTTGGTGAAGAAGCGTCTCAGAGGGGAACATAATTTGGTAACATTTCAGAGCCATAGGCGTGGGACGTCTGGGACAGAAGCCTGGACTGGAAGATATCCAGTTTGTCGATCTGCATCTAAGGGTGCTGTCTTGGCTACCACGGCAAGATGAATCGAATAACGGGAAGGACGGGGAATGAAACTTTGATTGAGATGAGCCCTACAGATTCTTTCAATGGTGAGTCTATTGCTTTCAATATGGAATAGAATATGACTTTTACTTTTCAAATGTGAAATATCGCCTCTATGCTGGGCAATGGAGTAGGTCTACTGACTTTAATTATAACTTTAATGATAAAAACGGGAAAGTTGCCATGGCCGTCCATATATTTATAAATGCCCTGTAGGCTAAGGACGCATATTTGAATGTTGCTATGTAACGAGAAGTGGCATCATTCTTATAGGCTAATAGACTATATTCGAGCCCTTTCATTTCCAAACCTTGCTGATAAGGAAATATTATTCAATAATATCTAACAAGAATTCCTTTAGGTCATTACAGTTTAGGCTACTCAAGTTTTCACATTTTAAATGAAATGAATGACAGCAAGATGATAGACTGGGCCTAGCCTACTAAATTTTTCAAGCAGTTCCTACTATTAGTAGGCTAGCCTAGCAGTAGCACAGTGGCAACTATTTTAACGCTACCCTTTAACCAGTAGACATATGCCTATGTTTTCTCTGCATTTGCTGAAGGCTACTACTTTAAAATCAGTCATCTTTACATTTTCTTTCACTTCCCCTTTAATGCCTGTTTGTTGGATCATGGCCTGAATTCCTACTCAGGGTAATGTCAGTGACTTAACCAGCCAGCTTCTCTGAGTCACATGTCCACCGGCCCACAGACAGCCCCGACAGCTGGCCTGGCCTGTGGAAACAGTCAGTCACTTCGAGGAGTCTGGGGGACAGACTCTCTGTAGTCAGGGAAACCCTCTTAACTCCTCATTTCTGGTTGGGTTGCAAAGACTAACTTGTCAGTAGCCCATCTGAAACAGGGTGGCCTTGGAAGAGATAATTATCCATGTATGGTATTGTTGAGGGGAGGCTCATTGGATGCGCTCCAGCAACCCTTTAGTGTGCAGTTCTAAATCAGCTTGAAAAGCCCACGGTTTCAGTTTTAGAGGAGAGTGAATCTTATGAGGGAGTCATCGCTTCAGGTCCATGAACTGTTATTTCAGTGATGTTAAAGATATGGAGAACATTTCACAAGGGAATAAAAGATAGAGTGAGTTTACTCACTATACATGGCCACAGTTAAACTGATTTAACTGATTTGAGAGCCTACAGTACAGTGTCATAAAGAAATGTGGGTTACTCAGCGGCTCTTTGCACCCAGCGATAATATTCCAATCAAGTTACAAAAAACGCATCTGTATTGTGGCCAGATTCGGCTCCCATTAAGGACTAGAATTTAATTCTCCCAAACCACCAGTCAGACTTGAATGGGTCTGGATTACTTATAAGATGTATTTATGCTTTTAGATATGGATTAGATCAAGCTGGATTCTGTGAAGTTGCATGTTAATCCCAGGCCCATGCACCTGCAGCCTTGCAACTGTATTCTGCAGTTTATCTGTTGCTCTGACAGAGAGTTGACATTTCCTGTCACAGGAAAGCAAAGAAACAAACCCTACGAGTAAAAGCAGGTGGTAGAAGATTCGGCTGCTGAATAATTTGTGCTCACCCTTGCAAGCAGGAGATGCTGAAATTATAGATGTGGGTCCACAATCCATGGGTGTAGATGCCAAAAATTCCCTCTCACTGTGGAAAGAATGGTGTAATTATGAGTAGGTTAGATCACTCTGACAAAAATATCAAAATTTTACCTCCAGTATCCTCCAGTATCAGTATGGCTGAGTTCTCCAATTTACCCAGTAAATATTTCTGTGTGTAAATATTGACACATCTGTACTTCCCCTTTGTAAGTCTATTGGGTTGCTATGGGGAACAAACACAACTAGCCTCGTGGCATTTCCACTGTGATCAGCTGCTCTCTCACGAACAAAGCAGGGTCTGTAGAGGCTCCTTCAGCATTTGTGGGTGTGGGGGGGGACCTCTTGGTGTAGCTGAGTAACTGTGCTCCATTACTGTTTCCCACTGTGTGCAAAACTGTGACTGCCAGGTAGGCTCTCTCAGATGCTATGAAAGGCAAAAACATTTTTATCAAGACGGATCACAGCAATACTATGCACACATGAAAGTCAAGATCATTGTCAGGCAACAAGCTGAAAATGGACAGACGTATTGATGTCTGTTTGATTTCTTATATTAGGGCCTATAGGACACTGTACTTCTCATAAATGCTAGTATGAAATCTAGCATCATTAGGGATATCTTACTTTCGTAGAGCTGCTGTCGTCCGCTGTTGACACCACCATTCCTCCTTGGTGTCAGGCTCCTCATTCACTTCCATTAATTTGGGGGACCTATTCTAAATATCATACTTCTGAATTATAAACAAACTACTGCTGTGCAGATTTCAATAAAACAGGCAGTTCTGCGTTAAAGGAATGTGTTTTGTATTGCCATTACAGATTTTATTACCTTTGAAAAATGGAGGAATCTTATTATACTGTGAATTTCTCCAGACCATTCCCCTATCCCCACTCAACTCCAACTCACACATCAGACCAAAACAAAAAATGTAAACAAAGTGCAATACAACTTGAAAGTGAAAAGAATGTCTTCAGTCTGGTGTAACAAAATAATTCAAGGGCAAAAGTTGCACAACAGGTAGTGTAATATTCTGTTCCAGAATGAAGGCAGTCATTTTGGTTTTGAAAAAGGCCAATTTTTACTCTTCTGTTTACATGGTGTTACAATGTAACAGACGTGTAGGATTTACAGTGTTACAAGCTTCAAATCCTTGTTTCAGGTCAGGAGGGGAACCACATATTTTGTGCTGTGTGGACTAAAAATAGCCTCAGAGAGGCCATCAATTAAGGCAGTTGCATTTCTTTTTAGAAACACAATCCCTGAGACTGAAAGCTTACTTTTGTTCGTTTTCTTTCTAGGGTTAAGTATGTGAGGTTTGCTACACTGTTCCATCTGCACAGCCATTTGTTTATGGAAATTGTATGGCCTCGTTCCCTGAATGTTCTCTCTAGCACTGTAATTATTTTATTTTGTTGGGCCAGGAGGAAGTTTAACTGGAAACCAAACATATGCCCGCTTACAACCGAGCCACCATGAAATTAGAAAAAGCAGCCACAATCCCCCATTCCTCAGGTGTTTTATCATCCAGTCAGCCTTGACCTCTTCTCTCTACAATGAGGGAGTTTACCAAACAGTCTTCTCCCTTGAAGTCACTTTCTCTTGGGCAGCTCAGCTCCATGCTTCTGTGTATTCTTTTATGGTTAAGTGCTACTGTTGGATAGGCAGGGGAATCCTTTCATCCTATCTGAATGACACTTTACACATTGCATTTGCATACAAAATAAAAATAAAAAAATTGTACTGACTTTTATTTATTTTGTTGTTAACATACTCAAAGTAGCTAATATTTCATAGTGTTAGTTAGAACACTTTTTTTCTGTTTCTATTTCTGTTTCAAAGTGATTAATAACTAAATAGTTTGTCATTTACAGAGGGAATTTTCACATAAAATGCCCCATAAAATGGAAATGACACAAGATATTTAAAAAAGCTTCTGGAAATGTCTAGCCTTTTCTGTTAAGAAGCACCATGTCAAATTCGGTGGCGTAAAGGGAATATGTCATTTTCAGAAAATGGCCATTCAAGTTTTCTCAGTAGTTTGGTGTTCATGACACAGCTCATACAAAAACACGAATATGTAATATTTATAGTTGCTTTTGATGATTGTTTTACGAAACTACAGTAGTTGTAGAGGCAAAATATGATACTATTTGAAAATGTTCCTATCCAGTCAAAATCACCATTTTCAACGGGAGTATCTCTCCTCAAGTGATCCTGTTAAGTCATACTGTCTGGCCACCACCACTAAATTCAGTACCAATATAGACCACAACATTGGCTGTCCGTCAACTCTTCTCAGTTAACACAGGGACCACAGCAGCTGCTCTTTTGCCTGAAACTGAACTATACTGCCACCAACCTGTCTGTTTCTCCTGGAATATCTGTTATAATGTTATAAACAAGATAATTCTACATTGATTAAAAGAGCTCATCTCTGTCTAACCTAATCTCATCACACTTTCCATTCACCTTTAAAAATGCTTAACTACTGTATGTACTTGAAAGTTTCAGTCCACTATCTCCCTTATCTTACTGTCGTTGCAGATGAGAGCAACGGCTACCACCTCAACCCCACATCCAGCAGAGGATCCTCCCCACGTGGACAGTCAGAGGTAAACACCAAACGCACCCTCTAAATGCTCCTCTACTTACTCCGAACAACCACAGGGATATTACTCAAAGCAGCAGACATCATTTATTCTTCATTCAATCATTAGACGATCCTCTGGGACATAGTTTACATTAACCAAATGACTGTCATCGCTTTGTTTTGCCTGTTGTGAGGTAATATAATGATTCATGTAATACATTTGGTGATACAATGGCTTATTCGGCCCAGACTCCCTGACAACACCTTTAATGTGTATACCTGAATAATTTGCATATTCTTGGATCATTCAAATGTTATAGCCTGGCGCCAGCTATTTGGGTCTCGTGTGTAAACATGCCATCCCCATCCTTGACTTGACATCTCTCCATAACGGATTTTACTATTTTATGTTTATTCCTGTTGATTTCCCAGCTCCACCTTGTTTAGCAGGACTGCAGTAACAGGAAGTTCAGGTCCCAGGGGGATGTAATGTTCATACTTTAAAAATTGTTTTTCCTTCCTTCCCTTTTTCAAGTTTCATAGCAACACTGGTTATCTTGTTGGCTGTACTGTCAAAAGCTACACTCAGAACCCACCACCAGTTCACAGCGTTCAGAATGTAGCAGGATGGCTCGGCTTGCAGGACTTAAGTATGGACCTACTGTAACCATAGGAATTAAATCCATTCAACCAATTCAAGCATTCAGTCATCACGGCTCGAATCTATGATGTCCAGAGGACAGCTCATTCCACAGGGTAACGTTAGGCAGGAAATGGGTTTTGGGAGTTAACCCTTATTTTCCTCTGACGTGCCCTTTCTCCTCTGCTTCCTCCTCGCCATATCAAAGTCCCCTTTAACTCCCAGCGTGTGCGTTGAGTCCTGTGAGTCACTCAACGTCAGCATGGCCTCCTTGGCCCCCTCCCAGCACAGTGACAGCCCGCAGTATGAGCCCCAGACCGTTGAGCGCATCAGCACTTTGACAGGGGTAAGGCAGCGGGCAGGGACACAGATGCACGGTCCCGTGTCTGTGTTTGTGTGTGTCACCTCACATAGTCTGTACACTCAAACCCTTAGCTGCTCTAACCTCCCTGTGAGTCTTTACACCGTGCCAGATGTGCCCTCAGTGTCTTGGCAGCTTCTTACTTTTACCACCCAGCGGTTTTTCAGAGTGTGCTATAAAATGACATAGTAGCCTGACCACTGTCTGCTGTTGAACACTAAACGTGGTGTAGGTGTCGAGTGTTTGACATTGTGATTGGTCGGTGTCTTCGTTTGTATTGGTGTATTTGTCTTAACAGCTGTGTGTGGAAGCCATTAGAGTGTTTGGGGTCAGGAGTGTGATGTAGGAGTGGGAAGTGCCAGAGGGCTCCCCATACGACATCATCACCATACACTTTGGGCCACAATTGGATTATAATGTGATTCTTAATGTTCAACAACTAGTTGTATTGTAATTTGACACTTTGAAATATTGCCGTTTATTTTACCTCAGTAAAAATCAGAAAAAGTACCCTTTAGAGAAATAAAACGGCAATAAAATAAAGTTTCCATTTTCAAGAACAGACCATCACCTTTTAAGGTATTTCATTAAAAGGCCTTGAAACAGCAATATGAAGAATATCATGACATTGAGTGCCAACATATCGATACAGTATTGTAGGGGAAAGTACTGTACTGCGATGCTGTTCTGTTTCGCTATATTTCCCCACCATCCAGTATGATGTTTTCATTGTTGTGTTGTGGGTCCATCCCTCACTATCAAATTGGTTCCTCCACAGCTCTGGAGGAAGCGGGCACTATTCCTGAAGTTCCGCGCCAGGGTACGGCATGGTAAAACAAGCTTGACGTGACGCTATCGTATCTGCTAATGCCTCCCTGCCAGCCCTCAATTCACCTCATGATGAATGCCTTCAGGGCTTTTTTCTGTCATCATTATTAATTCAGCTGATACTATCTAGGCTTGTTGTATTCCGAAATCCATCCAGAGATGTTTATGGAGACATGGAAGTGGCTTTTGAAAAGCATGCTTTTCTGGGGACCATGAGTCACGATAGCATGAGATTTGGCTTGATGCATCATGAGAGTTGCTTCATTAAAAATGGAAAAGGCCCTTTTACTTGTTTACTTCTCACCTGTGATAATATTCCGCATCACTGAAAAGAACACGCTCGCCAGGTGGAGCAAAAAATATAATGAGAAAACGCACACACACACACACACGCACGCACGCACACACACACACACACACAAAATCTCCTCGCAGCAGTATTAAAAAAATGTGACCGTTTTGAATGAAACAACACCATGACAATTGTATTACATAAATAATAGTAATATCACACTGTAATTTCAAATTGTTGAAACCAGGGCAAATCGTTTTTTTGAGCTACTATAGGTGGACCGAATGTGTGTGTGTGTGTGTGTTTGTATGCATGTGCACACTTGTGCAAGCCGGTGCACATGTGTGTGTGTGCATGTGTGTGTGTATGTGTGTATGTGCACAGTTTATACTGTAATCATGACCCTGCCCAGTGCTCATGACAGGACTGAGCTGTGCTGTGGCTAACCTTGCAGGAATCTGCAACTGAATCTCTCTAATGTGGTTTGGCCTGAACAGCGTGTGACCCATTTTTACGAGGAGTCTAATCATTCCATCCTTGAACATCTTCTAATCTTTTATTGAAGAATGATGCCTTAAGCTTGAAGTTTAGTACCTTCTCTTGTAGCCTGGCTACCGTAAACTAAAGCTATGATTTAGCCTACATCTATGACTAGATTAAATTGGTACTTAAACATGCAAGTCACTCATTTTGTATGGAGTCATTTAATTATTTAGCCACTTTTAGGCAGTCTTAAAGTGGCATTTCACAGATTTTTAACCTGAATCCTATTGTTCTGTTGTGAGAAGGACATGTGATAATCAGACATAAAACTTACTGTGTCTCGAGAGTGTGGCTGAGCTCTTTGGACACAGAACACGTAGGTACGTTTTATGTCTGATTACCACATATCCTCCTCACAACAGAACGACAGGATTAAGGTTAAAAGTTAAAGGTATGCCCCGTTAAGCTTAATACGTTTTGAGTGATACAATGATACTTATATTGGTATCGGCTGATACCAGGCTAAAACAGGGTATCACTATCAGACAATTTCCCCAACACTAAAATCCAACACCAAGAATCATGTGTAACATGTGAGAAATCAAGTAATTTTTTGTTTGTGTGCATTTTTGACCTATAGAAAGGTGTTAGTAAAAGTAACGGATCCGATCGGTACTACTCGGTATCGGCCGATACTTAAAAGTTTAGCACTCGGAATCGGTATCAGCAGTGAAAAAGTGGTATTGGTGCATCCCTAAATCTCACGCTGGACAGTGTCATTCAGCCTGTCATGGAAGTCTAACCTTTCCCTTTCCCTGAAACTAGTAGTGCCTACTTATCTTACACTATGTTCTACATTTATCCCTCTTGACTCAGATGAAAGGCATATGTCTACATACACGCCTAGTAGTTAGGGGTTAGTTGGTAAATGTATGGAGCTCCGTGCCGGGAGGGTTCCAGGGGATGCAGGGATTCCATATGGGTAATCTGTAATTACAGCAAATTAGAGAGGCTCTGGAGCGACGTTCCAGTTTAAGAAAGCACCCACCCTGCCATGTACAACATCGTCTGGTTTGCTGTGGGAGGTAATTCCAACCCATGCCTGGAAGTTTAGGCCTAATTCTGGGGGGGGAAATACTATAAAAAGGATGCGCGTGTGGACACGGATGCCCCTTCGAGTGGGCGTAGTCATTTGAAGGACCAAGGTGGTAGATTCAGAACATCAAGCTGTGGAGATTGGAGAGTCAGTTACGTTTAAAAAAAAATGTCGGTATCGGCCGACATCCAATTTCTGATATCGGCACGCCGACATTACCATCTTTCGCGGGCTCAACTTTAATGCTAGAGTGCATGATGGTATCATATACAACTAGAGATCACAAGGAATCAGTTGATACCAATATCTCAATGCTAGGTTACCTGCAAAGGGGCTAAATTGGGCTCTAAACCTTACTGATATTTTGAAGGGAAAAAATACTGCAACATTTTGTATCCAAAGTTTAGCAATATTTTGTCTAAATTTAAGCTAACTCCATGTTTATTTAGGCTAATATTAGCAAGTGCAAACTTAGCTGTCATCAACCAATTAAGCTAGCTATCTAGCTAATCACGAGTTTCCGCTTGAAAAAAATCGTGCCGGTCCACATGTCATGGAAGATTTCAAGGTCCCGGACAAATGGGAGAAATTCCGGTAAAATATTATATGTGTTTATTGTGCTTAAAAACAATTGATAGGCTGTATAAAGAATGACACCATGAAGGCATATAGATTAGGGTACTTTTGCTTATTCCAAATAAAATACGTCCTGTCAATACTCACGTGAATAACACTATAAACTTCTTTTTCTCTCACTCCAGTGTAAAGAAAGAGCTCTGGAGGTGCATCCCTCTGTGTAGACCTACGTAATGCATGGACATGTTGGATAATTATTTGACAATTTGACAATGTTCCAAGTTTGGAAATTACCTTGTTGCTTTTAAGTGACTATGAAAAGAAATATTAACATGGTGGTTCGACGTCATGCACTGAAATAAGAAACTACCCGCGACTGCAATGGGGTGCATAGTTCACTATAAATAACAACATTAAGGCTTTCATTATGGATTTTGCCTTGTCAGAATCTAAATGCAGAGGCTGTTTGGTGTAAATACTTTGTGGAGAAGGAGTTGCTTTTGCCTTCCCAGATCGCTCGTGCTGGTTGGGCAATTCTTGCCCATAACGTTAAATGTATTGAAGCTCACAGTCGCTGTTTAATTCATCTCTATCATAGACAAAACTAAATCTATAATGCGCCCCAAACAGCAGAATTAAACAAAGCTGGAGAAAATTATAAAATATAGCTAGTTTATATAATATACCAGTAGACCTAATTGCAATTCCCCACATAAACTGACTGATTGACTGACTGACAGCAGCACTCACCACCTGGCCTGGGCAAACTGAAAGGTCCCGCTTGGTTTGGGATTTAAATGCAGCAGGCACGAATTACTAATGTTAACTGAACACAGTATTTCTTATTCTCATAGTGTTGTGTGACAGGAAAAATAAAAGATTAAACAAAACAGACTGTTTTGGTTTGGTTCTGCAGTACAGAGAGAACCCTCTATATTAATACAATTCAATTTGTGCAGAGAGGGAATTATTTTCACCAGACATTATCACCAGAGAGATTTCAATACATCAGACTTTAACAGATTTCGCTGTAGCTAATATAGCTATTAGTGAACTTAAGTCCAACAATTTTTGTGTCTCATTTGTTGTTATTAAATTGTTGTATTTTTTCAAATGCAACAAATAAATAAATAATTATATCAGCCATTGTCCGCCTTGCTCTCTAAATCGGCATCGGCATCGGCCACTGAAAAACCCATATGGGTCGACCACTAGTTTACAGTGCCCTGCCTTTGGCTGTAGATATCATGTATAACATGACTGAGACAATTCACATGTATTTGTTATCAATACTGTCCCTCTCTGCACTTTGTACATGGGTGTTGTTAGGTCTTAAGGTTGTTCGTATTGATTGTTGCTAAACAATGAGTAGCCAGTCTGATGACCTTCTGAACAAGTTATCAGTTTTGGGGTTCTTGGAAGGCCAGAGTGTCCTTATCAGTCAAAGAGGTACGTTTTGTGATCGTGGGGCAGCTGGCTCTTAAGCTGTTGTTTTATACTACACATTTATTTCTACGTAGCAGTGACAAATAAAATACGAAATACATGTTTCAGGGATCGTTGTAGGCTATTTTATCCCAAGGCGTATGAGGTTACACTCTGCACTAAGGTCTAGCGCTGTTTGATGATGTCACGTCCTCTGTGGGATGCTGTGCTCTTATTACATTAGCTGGCTGCTGGCAGAGGCAATGTTCCTGGCATGCTGATGTCATCTGTATGTATGAGCCTCCATTCTCCCCTTTCTCCCTCCCCATGCTCCCTCTTCCCTCCTTTCATCCATCCCTCTCTCTCTCTTTCTCATCTGGATGTCTGAGCAAGTGAAGGCTTGTGAGCGGACTGGATGGAGCCCTTCTGACCCGACCAGAGCAGTGAGAGAGAGTGAGAGTGTTTAGGGGCTCGACCACACTCCCTGAGGAGAGACAATCTATAGCTCTGTCAGACAGCCAGGGTTTCTGCTGATGCACCAGCATAAAGGGAGTGGTCCATGGAGGTAAAGTGCTTTTCTTCTCCTCCCTTCCTCCACGGCACTGGAGTGTAGGACAGGGCAGAGTCACTGTGTTTGTGAGAGCTACAGTACAGTAGGCGTAGATGCTGTGTGAGGCTTGTGTTTGTTGTTCTTATTCTATGAGTGCACTCCTGTGTACGTTGCTACTGTAGCGATGTGAAGCAGGACATTCTAGTACATGGTGCAGTAGTTATTTATAGCTTTCTGAGCAGCTGTAGCAGCACCGACAAGAAGCAGACATGTCTCTTCTTTCTCTCTTAAAGGAATACTTTGACATTCTTGATTTTACTTGGTTATCTTTCTTTTCCAGGCACTTGTCACATTGAAGGAAGAAGTGTTTACATTTGTCCATCGGTTTCCCCATTATTAGCATGCCTCGTTGAAACTAAGGGACACTGCTTTCGGCAAGCTTGCAGCTAGCCGTGCCCCAGCCAGACAGGAATTCGGACAATTCTAAAATGCACAAACATACATCCGATAATGTGACATGTATCTGGTGGAAAACAATAACCAACTAAAACTGAAAATGTCAACGTGTTCTTTTAAGGCAGTCCTGTGCAGGATATGTCCTTATACTCTGTTCTTTGAAGCTTGGTCCACCACAGGGGCTGCACAGGTTGATGATACCTTGTGCCAGTATTGCTGGTAACTGGCACAGTAGGCTGCTACAACAGGCTACCTAATAGGTTTATATTAATATGAATTCTACGCAAGCAATGCCAAATGAAAGTACAATGAGGTAAGAAAGCTGTCCTGGCTAAATTCTTGCAAAAAGAAAATCTGCACACTGTTGGATCTTCTTTTCTGTTGGAGTTTAGCCTAACTGATTGTGAAATCTACACACCTGTGACTGATATCTAATTCACTGGACTTGAGTGTTAGGAGTGCAGACTTTCCCTATTGTCTCATGAAGGTTGACCTGTACATGGCTGGCGGATCCCCTTACTGTGTGTAGAGAATGGGATCTATGGTGTTGTCATGAAGCATAATCATAGTGTAGTAATCCCATAATCGTGTTTTGTTGCTCTGTTTTAATGCTAACCGGCCTTGCTTTGTTGGTTGTTGATGCATCACCTACCTTTGCCCTTGTTATGACAGATGTAATCTGAGTCTGTTTAATAAGCTTACTTACTGTCAAGGATGCAGTGGACTCTCTAGTCTGGGGACTGGCTATCTCTCTGCACTGGATTCCACTGGCTATACATAGGTTCTCTCCTAAGTTAGGATGTAAAGTCAACACTAGAGGTTTAGTTTGTATCTAAATCAGCCACTAAAATTGGTTGCACCACGATTAGGCTACTTAGGGCATAACGTAACGTGACTCACGTTGGACGTGAAGTCAACTAAGACCAGTGGCCAATCAACCATCACAATAAGAGTTCCATCGTCATGGTTACCGTGCGCATTAGCTTGCTGGTTAGCTTGAGCCAATCGGCATCATAGCACATTGTACTAGCAATAGAAGTATCAATATATATATAGATCAATATTGAAGTATCATATCAATAAATAAGGTCTCTACTGGATTACTGTGTTGCAAATGTCATGCAATTAATGAAAAGAGAATGCTATGTGGCCGAAAAAAATGCTGTTTTACCGTTAGTGAGTATAATTCTGTGACAGTGTAGCTATGATTTACACATACCCGAGGGCACGTGTAACTATTTAGTTAACTTTTTAGATTTAGCGTACGTTGTAACTTATCTGCGTGGTGCAACCGCTTTTATCTTAGTAATGCATACGTCACAACTTAGCAAGAATTTACGTTATAACTAGGCTAAGTTTGAACTTGCACAAAGGTGGTTCAACGCCCAACAGGCTGTTGATTATGATTCACGGATGCTACCTGTTAGGCTTTCTCCTTACATGCTCTGGATTCTTTCTCGAACCTAGATTTAACCTATATTTACAACACAATGTAGAGCAATATACAACATAAAAGCTTTTAGCCGTGTTCCTGCCATCAGCATGTCACTGTTTGCTGTGGGAATACTTTTTAGAGAATGTAAGTTCCTCTTTTATCGAAGCGGATTACGGTTGGTTTGCTGCGGATGCTGTCAGCATTGTTCAGTAACAGCTTTGTTTTGTTTTGCCTTCAGCCACTGATACAGGTACTGAAACCCAGGTTGGCTGGTCTGCTGTGGTTAATGCATCCTGAAAGCACTTGATGAGTTGATGTGTACCGTGTGTGTGTGTGTGTGTGTGTTTTTTTTAGCATGTATAATGTACATTTTGTTACCTCTGTTCCACCTGTCTCATCACAGATTGACAAGCATCAGCAGAGCAAAGACTCTGTGTTCTTCAGGGATGGTCTTCGCAGGATTGATTTTGTCCTGTCCTATGTCGATGATAAAGATGGCGAGAGGAAACACGTAAGAAATACCTTTATAGATGTCCAGCTGTATTTGTAAGTTTCATTTACATGTATTCTGTTTTTGGTTTTGAGCATGTTTTGATTTAACTAATTGTTCTGTTTTTCAGTTTAGTGATAGTGATAATTCATAGTAACTAACAAGATGAGACACTGAATATTACTCACCATATTTTCACAGCTTTTTCCAAGTACCAGCATATACAGTGTTTCTTGGCTGGTTGTACTGGACTGAAGCTTTAACCCTCAAAAACCTAACGTTTTTGTCTTTCAGTCTTTCAGAGGCAGTAACGCGCTCATTTCTTGAGCTAGCACAAAAGTAGTTGTATCATATGATCTAGACAACCTAAGGTATCCATTGGTACCAACCTTGTCATGCTACCTTGTCAGGAATAATACTCCAAAGTTGGGCTAAATTCTGGTGAGGGAAAAAAGGGTCACCTCAAGATATCTGAATGGAAATGGGTTCTATGGGTAGCCACGAGTCTCCCCTTTACAGACATGCCCACTTTGTGCTAGTCCCAGTTTTGAGCAAGAATCATGCAGTTCTTTGCATGAAGTGCAAATGTGTTATTTTCGACTATTCTAAAAATGGTTTATTTGACCATTTCTGCATACTGGGGTCCCTAAACAGTCTTGGAATTGCATGAATTGGGTATGACTGGAAATCTGAGACTCTTGTGGATCCAATGAGCTCAATTGTATTCATGTGTGATTATGTTAGTCCCCATAGTAGCCATTTCATTGTAGTGACACCATTTTTTTGAAACTTGACCTCACTGTATAAAATGAGCTATTGTGACCTCTAGGGAAATCACAGCCTCATGAAACTTTACAACTGCAAACTAGAGACCTAGGTCATTCAGAGTATGTATGAGTTTCCTAGGTTTATTGACCATAAGGCGGGGTTTCTGAGCAATTCCCAGAACAGAAGTGCTCGCCATCCAATCGCTGAAAAATGCAATTCTTATAAAAATCTCCAAATTTCAAAAGGTTTTGATACCAAATCACAGCATGAATCGTCTATGGTGTTCCACAAGTTCTTGGTATTTTGGAGGGATCTTTGACCATGTGTATAAATTCTCAAGTGGTCAGAAATGGTAAGATATTGCACCAAATCTGTGTAACAAATGGTATCAACCCAAAAATTGCTGTAACACCTTATGAGACATAATTGAGCACAGGAATGGCCATCATACACTAATATCATAATGTTCTGAGCCCTTATACCCTCTAAACCTCGAACATTTTAATAGGTGCCTAACCAACCGCGAGTTGCAATGTCACGGTAGCATATCTGGTATTCTGAGCTAGTAATAAGACATTTTCTGAGAGGTTCACTTCTACATTGAGATAACCACTTTTGTACTTCAGTATTATTTGCATGCTGAGTGAAAGTCCTCGGGCACATGTGCACCTGTGGCTGGTCCATCAGCTGTAGAGGGGTGAATGGCCATGTGTTTGTCACTATGCTGTTACCTTTCCCACCTGGGCATTACTGCACTATGGCTGGGAGGCCTGTCTGCTTTTGTCTGTCGGTCCCGACATAGATCTCGCCTTCTGAAATAGCATTGTCAATGAGTCAACAAGCTGACCCGGCATGCTTGGGAACACACTCATACTTCCCACAATCAAGCATGAGCAGCAAACAGGAGGCTGACTTCCTGTGTTGGTCACCCATAAAAACATGTAATCAATAAATCCCTGTGATATCAAAGGAAGTTTCATCTTTCAGAGCCAAGTTAAACTAACAAATTCACCCTGATGGCTTTTTATACTGCAGGAGAGAAGAAAGGAGTATGAGGCCAACCTGCTGAAGGCAGGCCTGGAGCTGGAGACGGAGGATAAATCGGTAAGAGGTTATCTGATTATGTCTAATGATGTTATAAGGAATGCAGTGGCCTGCAACAAGATCTCTGTGTCCAGGCAGCGTTTTTGGAACACATATTGTTTTCACAAAGAGAATAAAAATATAGATCAGTTTTTCCTGCATTAGCGATGAATCAATACTAAAACATCCTCATGATTTACAGCTTCCTCAGGCAGAAACAGAAACACTAGTTCCTCTTCAGACAGCATGTTGACAATACACAGAGCATGAATCAGCTCATTTGTTGGATGGAGGCAGTAATACAAATCTAGAATAGTGAAGGGCACCTTTTCAACCATTTTTCACTCTCTACCATCCCCACTTTAGGAGTCGGATGATGGGAAGACGTACTTCCTCAAGATCCACGCTCCCTGGGAGGTGCTGGCCACCTACGCCGAGGTGCTGAAGATCAAGGTGCCCTTCAAGGCCAACGACATCCCTGACAACCAAGATATCCCTATGAACTGGCTGTCCACCCCCTTCCGTCTGCCCGATCGCATCATGCACCCTGAGCCAGACTACTTCACTGCCCCCTTCAACAAGAGCAAGACCGACTTCTTCCTCATCGACGACAAGGATACTTTCTTCCCTCCCTCGACCCGCAACAGGATAGTAAGGACGCCTTGACCATGATTTTATAGAATTTCTGTCCCACACCCAATGGGAATGCAATTTCTTTTGCGTAGTATTGTAGTGGTGTATTTTAATAAGTAATAAGTAAGTAAGCAATAATAATAATAATAATAATAATAATAATAATATTAATAAGTATTAGTAATAAGTATTAACATCTCTGTGCCCCCCATCCCCCACACAGGTCTATTACATTCTAGCGCGTTGTCCATACTACAAGGAAACCTGTGGGGATAAAGACAAGAAGGGAATCAAGAGGTTACTCAACAATGGCACCTACACTGCTGCTTTCCCTCTGCATGATGTAAGACATTTCACTGGACTTCTTGGGGATTAATAACTCATTTGGCACCGCATTGTACCACGGTGTCCATGATGGAATGTGCTCTGTGATCATCATGATAAGCATGCCGTGAATGCAGTGGTTAACTCTGTTGGTCCCTCTGTGCATGTGCAGTCTAGATACTGGACAAAATCAAGGGATCCTAACTGCGAAAGTGAGCGATTCAACCTATACAAACACTGGGCCAGGTTTTTGTGTTTCTTCAAGGAGCAGCCCCTCAACCTTGTAAGGTAGGCGCTCAACACAGATGACTCACTCGTCCTCCGCACTGAAACACCAACCTGGCAGAGGATTTTACAGCATGCTTTGTATAATGCATTTTCTTCAAACAGGAAGTATTATGGGGAGAAGATAGGTGTTTATTTTGCGTGGCTGGGCTTCTACACGGAGATGCTGTTCTTCGCTGCAGTGGTCGGGGTCATCTGTTTCATCTACGGACTCCTCACCTATGATGACAACGAGTGGAGGTGAGATCGTCACAGAAGGAGAAGCTTTTATTTAAAGTCCCAATCAGTGATCCAAATGTAAACAAGTAGGTAGCCCCAGTACCAAATTTCTTCTTTTTTTTTAAATAGGAAAATATTTTCAATCAATATTTTCATTGATTGATTGATCTCTTGATACAATGACTAACAGTGGACAACAGGTAAATATGTAATAGGTTTGTTTACATGGTAATGTCTGTAAACACTGGAGTGAAGCAGGTCTATATTTTTGTTCATGATGGGGTAAGATGTCCCAAAGAGCATATTTTCCATTCATAAATCAAACTCTGTCTGAATATCACCCTAAGGTATATTGTCAAAAGATTACAGATTGGGCCTTTAACACACTCTTAATCGTGTTTATTAGGGCTTCATGGCACCTTGAAATTATCAGTGTGTTGATCATTTAATCAATGTTTTCTTTAAAAATGATATCATTCCCTTTTAGTAAAGAGATATGTAGTGAGGAGATTGGAGGCAACATTGTCATGTGTCCACTGTGTGACAAGAAATGTGGCTACTGGAAACTCAACTCAACATGCAACTCATCATGGGTAAGAAATCCTTTCTTTGCAATTAGGCTGAAGGGTTTATGTAAAATATTCTATTGTAATTGTAAATAAATCTCATATTCATCCAATGTGTTCTTCTTTCAGCAATCACACCTATTTGACAACGTGGGAACAGTGTTCTTTGCAATATTTATGGGGATTTGGGGTGAGTGTATAGAAGTTACTTATTAGCTATTTCAGAGCACCATCTAGTGGGAGCTGCCAAACCCTACATGGTATGGCCACACAGCAACCAGTAGATCAGTGGTTCTCAGCGAGGTGTCCGGGGACCCCCAGGGGTCCTTGAGGAGGTTCCAGGGGGTCCCCAGAAAAATGAGGAATAGTTTAATTTCTCCATTTCATTCACAAGTTGTCAACCTAGTGAGAGAATATATCATAGACTACTTTCATAGGTTTCATTCTCTCCACTGTTATCTCCTAACCTACAGTACAGACAGTTGTAGGATTCTGGACTAAGTCATATCTAACAGCAGACATCTTCTCAGATGGGGGTCCCTGAAACCAGATCTTATCAAATGGGGGTCTACGGCCTAATGTGTATCAGTGTAGGGGTCCTTGACATGACAAAGGTTGAGAATTACTGCAGTAAATGATTCATTCAAAATGACTAGTGCTTATAAACAACAGATCCAACAACAGACAGTACAAAACTGTCATGACTAATGTGAGAATGTGAGAAGTATATCTTTGTGTATATAGCAGTATATAAACAGTTTATATAGCAGATTTTAATACGGATGATGAGTAACAAAGTACCTCACAAACTTTTAAGATCAAAACTAAGACCCAGAGAGTAAGGAAAGAGTAAAAAAAAAAAAAAAAAAAAAAAAACTTTTCTACATACTACCAGGACTACCTGGACTCTCACTTGACCTAAACCTCCGCTGTCCCCCTTGCAGTGACCCTGTTCCTGGAGTTTTGGAAGCGACGGCAGGCCCGCCTCGAGTACGAGTGGGACCTGGTGGACTTCGAGGAGGAGCAGCAGCAGCTGCAGCTTCGGCCAGAGTACGAGACCAAGTGTACCAACCGCAGGCTGAACCGCGTTACCCAGGTGCTTGTGTGCCCATGGCTTTCTAATATATAACACTGAGGAATGGAGCCATGATGCGTCTGTTTAGCCTCCATTAGGTTTTAGCGGGTATATATATTTTAGGAATTGCATTCATTTGAAGTATCTCTATTCTTTTGCGGATAGAGATGTGATACACAGTGGGACAGTTTTACAGGTATCGATTAAGTGTAGCCCTGGACTAAAACGTTACTGTCAGTGTACACTTCCATAGAGAAGAAAATCTTCACCGAAGACAAGGCTTAATCCATATTCATGAGAGTGGCCCACTGGTTGGAGAGCTGAGGATAATTTACACTTAACTTAGGGAGTACTGACAACAAGATGGTTGGTTGATCCTGCTGGGTTTTTTTTTTGTTTGTTTTTTTCATCAGCTGTAAATAGGTAGTCATAGATGTAGACTTATGAGATAAATAAAGACAGACTGAGGGCTGTACATTGCCCTGACCCTCCCCCACATCCCACCCATCTGTAGGAGATGGAGTGGGTTCTTGAAAGGACCACTGCTGATCTAGTGGGGAAGGTGCTTCTGTGCTGGGCCACCGTGGTGTTGTGGGTAAGGCTGGCACTCGGTGTGGAAAGCCAGGTTGATGAGAAACAGGTGCTGGTGTGGCCTTAGCTTGTGTGGATAACCGCAAGTCCTTCAAATGAGAACTTGGAGGTAGACCCCACACACCGCGGTACAATGTAGACTTTATCGATCAAATTATGATGATGTTTTAATCCATCGTGGATCTTCTTCAGGTCACCGGGTTGACATGGCAAAAATGCACAACGGATCGAAACATTGTCGTAATTTCGTCAATATAGAAGTCTAAATTATACCACGGTGTGTGCGTTCTACATCTAAGTTTGTTCTGCGCTTAACCCAGCACCCACTGTCGATGTGCATCTAGATAATCCTTCCTTCAAATAAGGGACCATATGAGTCTGTTTTTAAGTTGTCAGGTCAACAATGTTTTCAAATCAAATTATCTAAAGACTATAAGCCTAGGTTGGAGCATTGTGTGTTTTCATAGTAAAAGACACAGTGCAGGTTATATATTTTAGGGCGATGTTTCACATTCCACATGATTTAGATTGCCTATACAACTGCACATACACAGGCCATCCCAAAATATCAATAACAGACTTATCTGGCTCTTCATCTGAGGGCTTGATTTCTCAGCAAGACTCAGAAGCAGGGGTTCTGTTGCCACCTGCAGCATACCTGGTGGATCAGCATCTTTGTTTATATCCATCCACCGGCCAAATGCTGGTAATTCATACAGTACATGTTATTATGGTAGACAGTCCAAACATTTTAGTGAACACAAAAAACTCTCCCAAATCCAAAAACTAGACAGCTAAAACTCAAATTTGTGATGTCATCAGGTACAAAGTCTGAATCTGCTCGGTAGACAATGAATCGGGTTGAGCATTTAGGTACATTTTCTGTTTCAGAACTGAGAACACTTATAGAATAAAGCTCATTTGGGTATAAAAAATAAAACAAACATTCTGTGGGTCTACAAAATTAGTCTCCCATTCATTGTCTATGGAGAAGCTCCAGACTTTATACCTGATGACATCACAAGTTTGAGTCTGACTTCTCTGGTTTCTGGCTTTGGGAGAGAGTAGCTCAGGTTCACAAATATTGATTGAACTTTCCTTGGCCATGGAAATATCATATTGTAATTAATATGGGTGGTGTTCCCCTTTTTGTCCACATCAGTCACTTCAGCAAAATTCAATCTGGCTGGTAAAATAATGAATGACGGTGGGTGGTAAACCTAGCATTCCACCATCCTCTGTTGCCTGTGGACAAAAAAAGCTAATTTCTTGCCCTGATCTGAGGCCAGTGGTAACTACAATCTGGCCATTCTGAGCTGTCGAGATAGACAGTTACCTGGATGACTGACTGACTTGTCCGTGCTTTGCTTGGTTTACTATGTAGGAAATGGAGCCTTACTTACCTATAACAAGCAAGTGTGCTCGCTCATGCCTGTCTGGAGCAACCGTCCTATTCTGGGTGAGCATAGTATCCTTCCAGTGTATCTTTTTTAAATCATCCTCTTCTCCATCTCCACCGTCTATCATGTCTCCCTTTGACTTTTCTCTCTCTTACTCTTCATCGCCGTCACCGTCGTGATCAACAAAATCTCTGTAATCGTTAAGCACGTAACACTTAAATTAGTACTGATAACTAGCACCGTGTACTTTTGATGTCTTTAAAAAAAACTTTTACGGTTGAAATGCGAAAGACTTAAGAGCATCGTCGGGATCAAAGTCGATTTTTTTGCTCACTATTCGCATGAGGTGCATTTTTATTGTGCTTCCGGGGTGTTTGCCGTGGTTCAACTTGCATGATCCATATCAGTGTTGGTGATGTTTTGGTGTGTGCAGCACATATCAGCGTCTGTTTGTTGGTATCTGCAGCACATTATCGTGTGATATATTCACTGTACATTTTGTGTTGGGGAAACTACTAAAGTTTACCATAAAGTTTGTCAAATTGACACTACTTTGAAAAATTTGTTCAACTACATTCAACAACTACTATATCGGGGAAAATTAACAATTTGAGTCTGATAATTACGTGTAAAATCTTCGATCACACATTTATTTATTTTTATTTCGCTCCGAAACATATCTTAAAGGGATAGTTTGGATTTTTTTTTTTTTTACATTAAGCGATATGAAATGCTTGCAGTAGCGTAATCGAGCTTACTTACCGAGTCCCGTGGTCGGAGTTCTGGACAGGTTCCGAGTGAAACGGGAAGCTTTAGGCAGGCAGCAAACAGCAGAAATGGGGTCATGAAACCAAAAAGGTTTTAATACACACCACAACATGCAGGCAAAGGGTTACCTCGATAAAAACAA
>OMKL01023513.1:46787-58466 GCA_900302295.1 Parasudis fraserbrunneri
GGGGGGGGGGTGCTAGGGGGTAGAATTCAGTTCCTGGATCGCTTGGGGAAAGAAGCTTCTGTTAAGGCGTTCTGTCCTTCCACCCAAGGATCTATAGTGCCTCCCAGAGGGCAGGAGCTGGAAGAAGTGGTGAGCTTGGTGGAGAGGGGGGAGGGGGAGAGGTCTTTGATTATTTTGGTTGCATGCCTAATGCTGCGCTGGGAATATATGGAGTCCAGTGAAGAGAGGTTGCAGCTGGTCATTTTTGATGCTTTGTTGATGACTCTTTCCATTTTCTTTATTGTATATTTGGGTGTGCTTCCATACCAGGCTGTTATTAACAGGGTTAGGATGCTTTGAATGATGGCGGTGTAAAACTGGACCAGTAAACGCTGTCTGACTCTGAATTCTTTTGAGTTGTCTGAGAAAGTATAGTCTCTGTTGAGCTTTCTTGATGTTTGTTAATACAGTTGCTGACAGGAAATAAACAGGCCAAATCTGTTCCCCCTAGCAATGGAAGAGCAACAGAATACTTCTGAAAAGGTCTATAATTTTGGTCACAGACAAAGAGTTCTATTATATGCAGAGTATCTCCACTGGAGCAGTTTGGGGTTAAGTGCTTTACATGACCACAGCTAGCGAAAATGCGAGTGCTCTGCTTTCCATTCTGGTTAAAGATCTACCAAAAGGGGATGCATTTGAGGCATTGTTTTTCTAGATATCTGTTTAATTGCCTTTCACACATCCCCTAACCCAAGTTCATACCCGATACCACCAAAAGGTCAATTTGAACTGTAGGAAAGGTATAACAGGAGAGGGAGAGTTAGTTCTTTGACGTGCTAGTTTGCTTTTGTGCAAACTGTTATGGAGGCTAAACTGATATATTTCAATATCCACAGTCATACAGATATCGGCTATGGATATCGGCAGCCGATATTGATAACGTGTCACATTGTTGCTCACCAATACGCAGTATCCATGTTGCAGACGTTCACTCCGAGTCAATGCAATCTGTTGCACTGTTAGTTTTGTGTTTACTGACCCTAGTTTCCAGTAAGTGGACTGATTTTTCTCTGCTGTGTGCCCCTCCTCTTATAGCATGTGGTGTTCATTGTCAAGTTCTTTGTGGCCTGGATGATTCCCGACGTCCCGTCCGACGTGAAGGCTCGGATAAAGAGAGAGCGCTACCTGGTCCAAGAGTATCTCCATAACTACGAGGTGGAGAAGCTCAAGATCCAACTCAGCGAGAACAGCCACAATGACTGTACCTGCGCGCCCATGATCTACCCCTCCATACCCGCACACGAGGTGCTGTCTGAGTGTCTCTAGCCCATCTGTTTCTCCTCAACTAATATCTGTAATATTAGTTGGACAGGGGAGGACCTGGTGATGGAGATTACCTTCCAGCTACCCTGCTTGTGTATCATGACATTGACCTTCAAATTGCTGTAGTGCCTATATTGTTTTTTTTCAGTTTACTGGCACAAGATTCACCAAAAAAAAAAAGAAACTACGGATTGCCTCAGTTCATAATCACCCCGACGTAGATGTTGGAAGGTACAAACTTGGAAAAAAAACGTGCTGATAGTCACTGTTCAGCCTGCATGCATGTTAAAGCTGGAGTCACCATGCACTCGATGTCAAATCACATTTTCTTGTTTATGATTTGTGGCATTTATATTATCTTATAATCTAGTGAGGCTGATGAAAATTGGCTGTACGGAAATGGGCAGGAAATGCTGTACAAACACTGTTAAAATCAGGCAGCTTGCTGTTATTATATCGCAGGACTATCTTTATTTTGTAAGAACCACTGTGCGTAACCAAAGACTAGATGCCTTACTATTTTACACGTTTGTCGTTGAGTCGACATTTTGTCTAAAGAAAAAGTAATATAATTTGGAAAGTGAGAGATTGTTTATTTTATTCTTTGAGTATTCCTCACATTCTTATGGCTTTATCAAGGGTTCCTGTGTCACATAATATTACATCAGTGTTTTGTTTTGTTTTTTGGCCATATTTCTGAACATTGTTCATTTGTCCTCATTTTCTGTCTCAATTTATGACAAAATCACAAATTGTTAGCTTTTTCGTTTCACACATCTGCAATGTAGTTCAGAACCCTTCCAACAATACTATCTTATAATCCATGAAGGATGTTTTATGTTTCCCAAAGTCAATATCAGAACATCAAAAAACCTCTCTGTAGTTTTTTGTGTGTGCTTGTTTCACACTAATCCTCTATTGTTTATCACTCAGTTGTGTTTTTTAGCGGTTATGTGGGTCAGGGGATATAGTCTTGTGTTCGGTCTTTTGTCCTGCCGCGGCCAGTCATTCAGCAGCCTCGCACTCGGCGGTTGGTATTTTCCGGCAGTCGGGGGTTTGGGCATGCGCGCGGGCGGCAGCTGGTGACTGTTGACTGTTGACAGGCGAGTGCTGTTCCTGGAGATGAGGGCCCCCGACGCCCGGAGAGAGAGAGCGGAGAGGGATCCCTTTTTAATGTGTCTCTGTTTACCAACACGCTACAGCTAATGAAAGCTCGCCCTCGTCTACTGGGGCATGTTTGCTCCGTCGCACAAAGCGCATCAGCCGCCGCTCGGCCTCTCTAATGCGTCTGATTTCCCCACCTGTGTCTGTGATGAGAAGGAAAAATATACATTCTTTAAAAAAAATATATATATATTATTTTTTGCACAAAGCACTTAATGGAACAAAACTACCAAAACATAAAATATGGCAGCCTAATCGTTGTCGTGACACTACATTAATCAGTGTTTTAGAAGCAAGAACACGTGAAGGCGATCGATTCTCTGTCCATTGAAATGGAACAAAGGTTGTAATGTAGAGGTTAAAATATAACTTACTGTATGTTTTGAAATGGTTCACATATTATTGGACTTGAATTTTTATGTAAGATAGAAGGAGAGAAGACATGTTGAAGCGTGTGTAGTGGCAGAGGTGGGGACTTGGACTCATCCAGTCTGACTTGTGTCAAAAATCGTATGACTTGACTTATGTGGGAATTACTTGAGACTTTGACTTGATTTATGGTCCAGTGACTTGGAACTTGACTGACTTGTAGAGATTCATACTAGGATTTTACAATACATTATAATCTTTTGTTTTTACGATATTAATCCAATGTAAAAATGAAGGTGAAAGAAACTATTACAAGGATACTGCATTTGAAAATTTATTGGAAAGGTTTTCCTTCTTTGAGTTTTGCATGAAGAATTTGGAATTGACAAGTAACTTTACATTAATGACTTGGGACTTGAGTTGAGTGACTTTAGACTGACTTGGAATTCAAACAAGGTAGATTTGGTCACACCTCTGTCAGGTGAAATCTGTGTACTTTAACGCTTATACTCATTTTTTGTTTGTTTGTTTTGAAGAAATATGAAGGATGTTTTCAAATCTATTACCTACCTATACATATGCAATATTTGTTGTTGTTATTCTCTGTAAAATAGCTGACTGGCTATATGCTCCAATCTCAGGCAAATACATGACACAGGAAAGTGACATATAAACACTTGAGCATTGTTGGACTGTTCCAGTTTGCCTTTTCATGCCCTGTGCTCTGCTAAACTAATGCCTGTCGATGCCTTAATACTTTTAACACCTCAGTTGTGTTGTTTTTCATTTCTTTGCAATTCTATACTTGTTATTCTTTGCCTGTAATGTTAATCTGGCTTCTTTTGTTATGTTTTAGTGCTGAAATTTATTTTACATTCGTATAAAAGAACCTAAAGGTGTTTACAATACATGTAATGTTAAATCTTCATGTTTTGTTTTTTTGTTTTGTTCTACAATTTTTATACACTGCCCTTGTATCCCATTGTGTTAGACTGTAATATGTGAAAAAGACAAACCAAAATAAAGTACCAACTGAAATGAAGTAAATGTTGTATTACCAGTAAGTGGAGTAAGTAACATGTTGAGTAAGATGGCTAGTCACTATTCACATAACAGATGGCCTGAGTGAGCACAGATAGAGATATTCAATATTTGTTCACGCCAGTGGGTGTGGCCTTTACGAAAATATGCTGGCATGGCTGTATCACACGACACAACTAAGCTACTGCAACAAAGACATGGGCAACACTCAAGTTCAGGTAAGTTCCTCTACTATGATTACACCCTCATCACTGTAAGCTTTACATCATTTCAGTTCATGAAAATGTGTAATGTGTAATGTGTAGAACTATAAATACAAATAAATGAATTCTTTATGCAGCAGGGACAGTCTAGGAAAGGTTTGTCTTTCAGAAAAATGATCACTCACTTTTCCAAACAATATTTGTATTGACATCCAGAGACCTCTACAGTAATTTATGTAAAGCTTCAATGATTCCTTGGTGTTTGGTAAGGGCAATGTGATCCTAGAACTGTGCTTAGGGTCAATTAATTGCTGGAGTCCTGAATATTGCATGTCTCACTACAGCCTCCAGAGCAACCCCTCTGTGAAGTGGGCAGTCCAAGCAATGAGGGGATGCTGGTGGTGCAGTTCTACCTGATGCCAGCCTTCTTCTTGGGGGTGTTTATCTTTGGACTGCCCCTCAACCTACTTTCCCTCTGGATCTTCTCTCACCGCCTGAAGCGTTGGACCCGCAGCACTGTCCTCCTCTTCAACCTGACGCTGGCTGACACCTCGTGGCTGCTGGCTTTGCCTATCCTGGCACAGTACCATCTGGACCAGCTGTACTGGAGCCTGGGTCTGCCCCTGTGCAAGGCTGTGCGGCTTCTCTATCACAACTACTTCTACCTCAGCATCTTCTTTGTGGCCTTTGTCAGTGTGGACCGGTACCTTGCCATTGTCCACCCGCTGCGCTCCCCGGCTTTGTTGGGCCGTCGGCAGACCTACATTGTGTGTGCGGTGGCCTGGGTGGCAAACATGGCCCTCAGCATCCCAGTGGCCAACATGACACTGACCCAGCGGTGCCCAGGGAACAACCACACCATCTGCACCCTCTACATGCTGCTGGATAAGACTGGGGAGAACCTGCCCTTCTCCCTCTGCTGCTCCATCGTCGGCTTCCTCTTCCCCCTGGTCTCCATCTGCTACTGCTGCCGGCGCAGTGTCAGAGAGCTGCGCCTCCGCCCTTGTCTCCCCCACCCACACAACAGGGGGCGTCGTCTCATTCGGGTGTTGAGGGCAGTGCTGGTCCTCTTTGCCCTGCTCTATCTGCCATACCACCTGGTCCGCAATGCCACCATCATCATGCGAGTGGTCTATCCTGACAGCCCAGCTTCCTGGGGGCCTGTAGACCTGGCATTTGCTGTGGAGATGTGTCTCTGTAGCCTCAATACTTGTGTCAACCCTCTGTTCAGCTGCTTTGTAGGCCGCCAGTTCAGGAGGGAGTTTCTGGAAACCTTTGTGGTACTGTTTCCTCATTGTGCATGTGTGGAGCCAGCCTCAGTGTTGCCTAAACAACAACGGAGAGCAGTGGGACATGGAATGGCTACCATCACACCTCTGTGAACACTGCCTACTCTATACATCACACCTGTCTTTAGCTCCTGCTTCTTAAGAGCAGTTTCAGTTGGAGTAATGTTCTTGGAATCTCTTTTTGTGTCACACAACATATAACTCCATTAAATGTGTATTCTTTTGTTTTGGTGGGATTAGATTAAAAAATTGTTGATCTGAAGTCTCCTTTATCTCTTTCAATCTACATAAGTGTGTGTGGAACTATTGTCTGCATAACTTTCCTTACTCAACACTGCCTCTGTGTGGTTAGTGAGCTGAACCTCTGCTTTCTACATGCAAGCTGACAGGAATATTTCAATAATCTGCTTACCCCAGAGCAGTTATTCAACCTTTATCTATAACGTTTTAAATTGACAGGAAATGTGGCAGGTCTATCAAAAAAATATATATATATAAAGGAATTGGCAGGAATAAGGAGGGCACCTTTTAGCATTTGCCAACTGTGCTTGCAGGTCAGAGCCCAAGAGGACGGAGCCACAGTAATCTTCAACATATTACCACTCAAGGGGTTAGTTACTGTGGAAGAAGGCGATGCAAACACTACAAGCAATCATCGCCGTGTTTTCAATAAAAAGAAGAAAAAAAAAGTGTGATGTGGAAATGAGAGGTGGGCGTGTGTTACGTGCCACTGAGGGGAGCTGTCGACAAGCATTCCTTTCCTTGGCTGTCGACAGGTACATGAAACAGCTGAGCAGGCTTTCGCTGTCCGTGGTGCTGAATTTTCTATTGGCTTCTTCACTTGCGATTCTCACCTCCGATAAGAGTGGAGCTCCCTTATAAATCGAGGCGAAGATATTTCGATTTCACGGCGTATCCTCGACATTTTTCTGTCTTCGGCTTGTTACAATATTCTATTAACATAGAAAATCTATTAACAAAATTAGATTTTTTTTTTAATCATTGTTTTTCATCACTGACGGGATCTTAAGATGGCACTGCCTGGATTAACATTGCGCAAGGCAAAAGCGGACTTATTTGACTGCTGTTTTGTGACTGTGAAACTAGCCCTATCAGATTGAAGGTTTTCTCCCTCCATTTCTACTCGTGCATTCAGGACATCGAATCCTTTTCTGTTCAGAGAGAAGCTGATAATTTGGATTAACACCTGACCAATATGTTCATTAATTTTGCACCTCCATTTGTTATAATATCGTAGAATCTAATATAATTTGGATATGGAACCAGGAAAGGAGAGAGGTTTCCCCCCCACCAAAGAGGGACTAAAAAATCTGGCAGGAAAGGCCCTCGGGAATTTGCACAGGTAAGGCTAAATAATGACATTTAACGCATGTTTATTATAGCTAGTTGTAATTACTTGCTCTATACTATTGTAAATCTTTTTTTCTTTTCTTAAAAAAATAGGCCTATATATTTAAACAAAAAAATTACATCCAGATGTTAGCAACTGACTGCAAAAAAATAAAATAATAAATCCACTAGCTTTGCCTAAACCAGCTTCCTCCCATAATTATATTAAAGCCAAAACAGAAATCTTCTCATGGGATGAATTGGACAGGATGCTGAAAAGCCCAATTGTGGGACCCGAATATTTAAGGATCAGATATTTCCCTTGAGGATGATCCCCCCACCAACAGCTGTGGGTGTTTTTAATAATTAATGAAACTGAACGAGTCGTGACATAAGGTCGGGGGATATCTGTTACGTTGTGTATCCCAACACGTATTAATTCAAGATCGATCTATTTGATATAAACTGTCTTACTACAGGCATTCTTGGTATACAAGCTGAAGGAAATCTCGCCCAGTGAGAACTGATAACTCATTGCAAATCAAATAGACTGCAGGTCTCAAAATCTAAAATCAAAGCAGTAGGCAAGTTGAATAAGATAGATTGATTATCCACCATTTTCCATATTTCAAAATGCAATTTGTTTGGTGGGCTATTATTTTAAGGCTATTTAAATGTATTTCCTTATCATCGTTAAATATAGGCTATCAGTAGTTTTATTGGATATGAAAATAAAACTGCCATTGCCTAATAGGTTCAACAAAACGAAAATCTCAGAAAATATCTGCAAAGCAGCTGCAAAACCGATAGCCCCAATAGGCCTAACTATTTATGCAAGATTTAAGTTTAGGCCTAACGATATTCTTAGACCTAAAATGGCAACAAGCTTAGTATATGCTGCAAAAGAGAAGCGTCATGCAAAGCAATGAAAGAAAACGCTGCTGATTTCATTTGAGTCTAGGCCTATTATTTTATTGGATAAGGCCAGCACCTTCCAGCATTAATTTTCTCAGGAATTTACATTTCTATGTGAAAATTCCAAATTTCAACTACAACAAAATGTTAAGCTCACACTTCTGATAGCTAATTAAACGATCAGAGGGCAAAATTCACTCTAAACACAGATGATGCTGATATTGCTGCAATGCGGTATGTCATTTTGTCGTTTGTCAACGAGTCTCCCCTTTACATAAACATAGAAATTAGGCATGAAACGAAATTTTTTATTTCACAAAACCAAAACGATCCGGCCTACATTAGGTATCAAGTAGAGAATACGTAATAATAAATGCATTGCCTTGGCCTTTAGTTAAAACACAGGCTTAAGCTATACCATGTAAAATCGAGAGCCAACTGCCTATGACAGGGCCCTCAGATCAGGCCTTTATTCTTTTGTGGAATTCAATATGTTCACATTTTTGCTGTTCTGCCAATAGGCCTACCTTGATCTATTAATAGGCCCACTTCATATTTCAGATTAGATAATTGATCTATCAGCAACTAAATGCAAAGTATGCCTATAATGCATTCTTGACTCATGTAGGAGGTTGGAAAAACGCCAGCAAACAGGTGAGGCGATCGAACTAACCGAGGATGGGAGACCCGCGGCGAACCAGGAGAGGAAGGCTCCATTATGTGACTGCACGTGCTTCGGGCTTCCACGCAGATACATCATCGCTATGTTGAGCGGCCTCGGCTTCTGCATATCTTTTGGTATCCGATGCAACTTGGGCGTGGCCATCGTGAGCATGGTCAATAACAGCACAATTCACCAAAACGGCAAGATCATCATCAAAGAGGTGCTTATTTTCCCCGCCCATGCCCTCAGTCCTTTGGTGTGGGACACTGAGCCAACTTAGTTTTCTTATATTTACTTTTTGCATTCAATTATTTTTAATCATATTTTCTATAGAGAAATTTGATAGTATTTTGACTGTAAGGGGATAGGCTATTGTCAACAACAACAAAAAAACTAATCAGACCTCATTGTGTTGGACAATATAAGCTATCGTAGGCTACTGAGTTAGACATGTGGAAGTTATTAAATGTACCTTATGCATCTTTTTTTCTGAAAGAAAGCGAAGTTCAACTGGGACCCAGAGACTGTAGGAATGATTCATGGCTCGTTCTTCTGGGGTTACATCGTTACTCAAATTCCAGGAGGGTATATTTCTTCAAGATTAGCAGCAAACAGGTAAGTTGCCTCAAAGCCTTTAGAAGATGTATAAAACAAAATCAAAACAACAACAGCAACATGAAGGCAGTATGCTATGTTATCAAATAAGTTATTTTCAGTCATCAGTTGGCCACGCCAGAGAGTAATTTTAAACCCAATATTTGGACTGTCATCCTAGAGAATAGCAGAGAGATGGTTGCAGGAAGGAAGCCTGACCTTACACCAGATAAACTGGGGATTTCATTGCCCGTGAGGCATGCCTCTTCGCGTTAATGAGCTCCCATGGGACAACCATGTCTAATCCTTTACATTCGGAGGCATGGCAACCAACCCAGCCAAAAGCAGAGCATGGTGAAAAATTAAATCGCATGTTATGATGTTATTATAACAATAGGCGTACCGTATCGTAATTGTGTTATTCACAACCGATCGGTCAATTCAGTTCTATCGTAGAAATAGCCTGTACTGTATGCGAAAGAGGAAGACCAAGCCCAAATGGCAAGTCACTCTTTGAAGACCAACTCCTTGCCAAGTCAGCTGAGCACACAGACACCTTCTGCTCCCCCTGTCCTCCTCATTCCCATGGAAACGGAGCCTCAGTCTGTGATATGTGTAGCAGTCAAATGGAATCTGAAATCAGTTTGAATTTGAACCAGTTCTATAAAGCTTGTTTATTAGGCTATTTAATATTCCATATCAAATTATAGACCATAGAAATAGAATGTATATTGTAGAAAATGTATTATCCACCTCTACATCTATGAAATAGTCCCATTACCCATGATAACCGTGCTTATTATAGTTTCATTCAAATTCTGATGTTCATATGATGAAGTTATATGTGGTGGTGGTGGTGGTGGTGGTTGACGAGGATGGTGATGGTGGTGGTGTTTTCTTTCTTTTTTTAACGATGTCTCTCTCCATAATTTTCTGGCAAATAATGCTAATTGGCCTCTCTACCTTTTTATTCTTCAGAGTTTTTGGGGCTGCCATCTTCCTCACATCTACACTCAACCTGTTCATTCCCTCTGCTGCCCGGACGCATTATGGGTGTGTCATCTTTGTGAGGATATTACAAGGCCTTGTTGAGGTATTGATGTATTGTATGTAGTTTGCCAAATCCATATTTCATACAATAAGGATTTGTTATGAGAAGACCTTGATCTTTATCAAACTCAACGTTAATTCCTAATTTTCCAGCTGTGAGCTGACATTTCTTTTGCACGATGACTTTGATCATCATACTGAAACAGTTTGTATATTTCAGACTACAACAACATAAAAAAAAAAATCACAATCCCTGCATACAAACAAATCCCATGGCTATTAAACTGATCTCCTTGGCTTACCTATACTCCTAAACATATACTAATATTTAAATGCATTATTCAGTCTACTGTGTACAACTGTCATATTCATCTGCAAACAGACAGGACGATACACTGTATGGAAACCACGAACACCTGGCAAACAACACATAGTAGCTCACCGGGGAGAAAAAGCTCCATGTTCACATAGAAACAAAATTAACAAAGGAGTGAAAACCTCTTGACGTGGGTGGCTACCCCCTACACCGCGGAGCTGGAAAATATGAGGTTTCAGCGAGAGGCCATTATCAGACTGAAGGTCACCCTCCTTTGTCATTTGGTTTCGCTGAACACTGTCATTTCAATAGGAGCGCATGAGCAGGGAGAAACAGCCGCCTGTGTTCCATGCACATCGACTTATTACTGCAAATTAAACATTAGCATTTCGGGGTGTCTCCCTAAGCAAGCCCTAGCAATTTGTGTCTATCAATAGTTGATTGTGTGCCACTTAGTGTGTAATGAAGATTTAATGGGAGCAATCCTGTTTTTTTTTTTACTGAAGTGGGTAGTCAGCTTGAATTTGTACTGACTCATACCTTGCCCATTAGATTCAATTAGAAAAATCAGCTCCAGTGTATGTCAGTTTGTTCCTTATTAGATGTGATTTGTCTTATATTTCCATAGTTTTCTATTTGAATCGAATTAGCTTTGATAATTTGGACATTGTATCTCATATCTAGAATAAAATAGCCACAGAGACACTTCGCTCCACAAATTACGGTAGATAAAAAGTTATTAGATTTGGTGGGAAATTATTTTTGTGTTTGTCAAATAATCTGATAATCAAATGGTGTCCCATACCAATATGAACTGTAGTAAAACCATAGCATTCCTGTGTTTTTTTCATATGCACCAATTCCTATAGAAATACTACAGCGAATCACTATAGAAACATAGCATTTCTATGGTAAAATCACAGGAACACTATGGTGATTCACCGCACTTTTCTATAATATTCCACTACAGAAATACTATGGTGAATCACTGTGGTACTTCTGTGGTAAATGTTGTGTATGAAAAAAACACAGGAATACTATAAATCACTCTATAGTGTGTACAAAATAACACCACAGGAACACTATACTGTAGATTTTACTGTAGTTTATTTTCATATGGGGTGACTGTAATGTTATTTGACACTGTCCAGGGAGTGACTTACCCTGCCTGCCACGGGATCTGGAGTAAATGGGCTCCGCCCCTGGAAAGGAGTCGTCTGGCAACTATCTCCTTTTGTGGTAAATAAACTAGTACAGAAAAAAGTTTAATTACTACAGTTTACTTTGTGAACACAAGGTACATTCTTGGATCACCACAATTATATATATATACTGTTTAATCTTATTACTTCATATGCAATGATACAGAATGTACTGACATTATTTTGATAAAAAAAAAAAAAAAAAATCTTTCTATAA
>OMKL01023524.1:1924-12405 GCA_900302295.1 Parasudis fraserbrunneri
TATCCATGCACACATGCTTGCATGCATGCATGCACAAACACACGTGCACACACATAAAATATACATACATACACAAACACACATACACACACAGACACACACACACACACATATCCATGCATACATGCTTGCCTGCATGCATGCACGAACACACGTGCACAAACATAAAATATACATAAATACACACACACACACACACACACACACACACACACACACACACACACACACACACACACACACACACACACACACACACACACACACAAACATACCTTGTTCAGCCACTCGACTTTTTCCACATCTGGGAAGTTGACCTGCAGAAAGAGAGATAATTGGCCAGGCATGAGCTCTCTTACACTTCAAATATGGCAGGGTAGTGTAATGTGACCTAGGGCATACATCTATTGACATATCTACCATAACATCTTGAGTAAATGTAACTGACATCGGATAGCTGAAAAACATGTAGTGAAGACAGTGTTGTTGTACTTTGAAAATATCAAAATTCTAAGAAAAAATAGCATTGAGAAAGACTATTGAATGACAAGAACAAGTAACTGGTCACATCCAGGGGGGTCCCCAGAAAAATGGGTAATAGTTTAATTTCACTGTTACATTCACTTCAGTTTAGCCCAGTGAGAGAATATATAAGATTTGACTATTCTAATAATAATTTTCTCCACTGTTATCCCCTCAGCTGCAGCACAGATGGCTGGAGAATTCTCAACTTAGTATCTAACAACTAAAATCTTCTCACATGGGGGTATCTGAGACAATATGTTATCAAATGGTGTTCTGCAGCCTGATGTGTATCAATTAAGGGGGTTGCTGAAAAGAACCACTGACATAGACTATAGCTATCAACCAGTCTGACTGGGAGAAGGTACATGATGTCCTGTTTAAGGGATATTGTCTATTGTCTACTGTACATCCAATTCCAGGACCCTCGTGCCCTTATACTGCATCCCTTATATCTGCGAACATTCAAAACCTGGAAGTAAAAATAAATGGAATTAAACAGCACATCCCATATACATAGAAATGCCAAAACCTAATTGGGCAAAAAGACACAGCTTACATATCTTCCGGGTCTCATACCTCTCTCACTTTTTTTTTTACTTGGTAAGAGACAATAGGTAGTATTTTGTTCATGAATGTATAAAGTAATCACTGCCCCCTCTCTGTCAGTTAGTCAATCGGTTGTTAGGGTCTTAACGACCTTAGGATATTATGATTTTTTTTTTAATCTATGAGTCATTTCTTATTTTATTTTTTTCATGCCGAATGTGTTATTTTTTGGAAAGTGATCAGCACATCTCTGGCATCACAATAATATTAACCAATATGCTTTGGTCTTTTATAAGCATTCAGTTTAAAGAGGTCCCATGATTGCATTATTTTTCAGAAGGCCAATGTGGGAAACATATTTCAGATTTGACAATTAAATCAAATAAATTCCTTCCCACCAGTACTTTGTAACTTAAAGCAGCAGTTCACCCAAAATGAAAAAAAAAAACATATTTCCCCCCTTACCGTGCTATCTATCCATCCAGATAGTTCCAGTGTGATTTGCCTAGTTTTGGAGATATCTGCAGTAGAGATATCTGCCATCACTCCAATACAATGGAACTGAATAGCACTCAGTTTGTGGTGCTCAAAGTGGCAAAATAATACAATTGAAAAACTCAAAAACACTGTCTCTTTCCAGAAATCATGACCCTATTGCTCAAGATAATCCATAGACCTTGTTGTGAGCAGTTTCATATAGGAACTATTTTCTACCGGAGAACAACCCCATAAGCCATATGGTGGGTGTGCCTCGGTAGAAAATAGTTCCGACATGAAATTGCTCATAAGGTCTGTGGATTATCTTGAGTAACAGGATCACAATATCTGGAAAGAGACACGCTTTGAGCACCACAAACCGAGTGCCATTTAGCTCCATTGTATTGGAGTGACGGCTGTTATCTCTACAGCAGATATCTCTACGGCAGATATCTCCAAAACTAGGCAAATCACACCAAAACTATCTGGATGGATAGACAGCACTCTAGGTAAGGGAGGAAATATGTTTTTTGGAATTTTGGGTGAACTGCCCCTTTAATTTGACACATTTATTGAAGGAGCATTTGTCATTTGTAACATTTTGATGTATGTGTGGAGCCCATTGGCTTGACAGCTTAAAGGCCCAATCCGGAATTTCTTTGGCCATGTAAATTAGGATTATATTCACATACATTCTGAAAGAGTTTGATGTTTAGATGGAGAATATACTATTGCGAAATGTCATACCCCACCATAAATCTAAATATAGGTCTGTTTTGCTCCAGTGTTTACAAACTTTACCAACATGAACAAACCTATTACAGCCCCAAAATACAGCAAATACAATTTAAAACTCATATTTATCCATTGTCTAGTGTTATATCAAGAACTACCCATTTGTTTTTATGTTTGGATAACTGATTGAACTTTCAAACAATTAGCTATTTCATCTGTCTAAATGTCAGGAAACTTAATGTTACATTATCATGTCTCACTCTCAACCTTTCCTCCAAAAACAGTGTCACAAGATGTGGAGATCAATCGAATCATGGCTCTTTGCATGTGAGTTCCTGTTTACAAAGAAGCCACGAGATTGTGGGTGATCTGATGGTGGGTGGATGAAGTGTTGAAAATGTCACACACACACACACACACACACACACACACACACACACACACACACACACACACACTCTCTCTCTCTCTCTCTCTCTCTCTCTTTCTCTCTCTCTCTGTGTGTATCCTGATATGGTCCTGGATTGGTCTCTTCTCCCCTCACTGAAAGATGTTTATGAGTCATCATGCCTCTGGAACCAGATAAGGGCTACAGCAGCTCTACTCTCCTGGAGCACAGGAAGTGAATGTGCACGCACAGAAACGCCTTGACAGACAGAGAAACCATAACTTAACTTACTAAAAACAAAACACAAACAAAAAAAACTCATTGGTTCAACTGTTCATTGGACACACGTTTCTCTGCCAGCTAAATGTAAATTCCTCTAAATGTGAGTGTCATTGTTCACATTGGTCTCATTAATCATGTTAATTCCCATTCCTCACTGTGGCAGTCCAGTCAAGCACTCAGCCTTATTCCCCAGGCACTGCATGTTAGGAATGTCCAAATATAGGCCTATAGCCAGGGACAGATTACTCTTCAGAATGTGTCGTGGTGGGCAGAGTGGAGAAACACACAATGAACAAAAACGACAGTCATGCAGATGTTTGTGCAGGTGCCCATGAGGAGAGAGGCTGTGTGTGTGTGTGTGTGTGTGTGTGTGTGTGTGTGTGTGTGTGACATCACAAACCATCCAAGCAAAAAAATAACCGAGTTGATGTAGTGATGGGCATATAATGGTTGTAAAGCAACTGTTCGGTAGGGGGGAAAATGCGAGGCATCAACTCAATGTGTAATTATTATAAATTTTCTTCTGGTGCCTTCATGTAATCTATACCAATGATGATATAATTTATAACCGATCTGGTAACCCACAGGAATACATAATATAAAGGTGAGAGATAATTCGGTTATTACATAATCATAGTAACGTAGCCTTTGTGACTGGGAACAACCTCACAGATGACAGGTGTTGAAACTGCAGCATGGGGCGGGGAGCACGATGGACGGCAGGTCCACAATTACACTTATCTCTTACCCATGGAGGTAAATCCCGTTTGCTTCGAAAAGCCTTCTCAGTTGTGAATTCCCTCTCGTTCTCCAAGAGATACATGGCAGACTTGAGCCTCATGACTTTCTCCAGCCGACTGTGTTTCCATCCCATGTAGACCATCAGACCGAACAAGACTAAACTGATGCTGAAGCCAAAGTATCCAGCCAAGTACACTGGCAAGAGCGTGCCTAGGCATTTCGCGAAGGACCACAGAACACTCACGGCGCGTTCACCAGGTGGATGGGAAGGCTGAGCTGTTCCCGGCGAGGCCGAGTCCGCAGTCCCCGTGCCTTTCCCAACACTCGACCCTGCATCCGCAGATGACATCGTGAAATCCTTCTCCACGAATTCGCTTGTTCCGTGGTCGTTTTCTGCCTTTAAGACGATTTGCCGAGCGACCGACTAGAGAAAAACTGACTTGTTTATTCTACAAATCATCGACAACAATCCCTGTTTGATCACATTTTTGTGGGCACACAGCTCTCTTGAGCTTCATGTGCGCACAAGCCTAGGCTACAAACGTTAGATCAACCTAGACCTGTAAGGGCGTGCTCAGTTAGAAGCCCTCCTTCGCATGAAATCCAATAGAAAAACTAAACCCTAGAATTAACTTGTTCCGAGAATAGTTTTGCGTCGTCAGTACGGGCGGGCGGAGCTATTCTGTATGCCTACGTCTCACCAACAATTAAAAACCCTAGACTTGGCCATGGATAAGTCGGTGACAATTCCCAGTGCAATCTGTTGCTAATTAATAGGTACGCGTTGCCTAGTTAATGTTGCTGCAATACACACTCGGTTTGTTGGTCCCGTTATCTGTGTTACACACCCGGAATAAAGTCAGTGCGTAATTGCGCGCACGCGCTCAGTGCGCCTCCACTGCAGTAGCTTTTAGTACTACTGAGCCTGTCATCAGCAGCAGAGCCATTGATAGAAAATTGTACCTGCAGCCCTGCCGCAGATTAGTGAGTGTTTATTTTCTAGAAAGAGAGTAAACTATGAGGAAACCGAGTTGCTTACCCATCGTTTGCTATCACTTACTATACCCATAGGCCTAATCAGAGAGTCATTTTCAATGATAGATCAAAAATAATAACGGTCCACTGGGACCCTCACTAATGCAGTGTTATACACCACTAGCGTGTGGCAGGCATGGCAAATCTACAATAACAGTGACTGATTATGATGAATGACCATGTAAAAAGGGCCAAGCCATTTATTTTACAGGCTTCCCCACCACAAGTTTTCTTTAAGGTCAATGCTCCTTCCAGGAAAAATAGCTTAATGAATGACCCTTTTGCCTGGCAACTAATGTAGGCAAGGTTTACACCGTTCACTAGTTGCTTGGATACAATGGTTGAGAAGGAGAAATGCAGTGGTTCAGTGTTTGCTCAGATTCTGCAGCTTTGGTTGCGAGGTAAACAGCCTAACTGCTACTGTATGTTGTAATGGAGCAACACACCTGTTCAGAATTTTGGTTGTTGAGATTTGGGATAGTTACTTCATAACAAACATCTCCAACTCCTCACAAATACTGAACATAAAATCTTAGGCTATAGGTATAGAATATGTGGATTCTTAAACTGAATGGCTTCCAGCACTGCAGTAAGTGTCCTGTCTGGACAAACTGCTGCTGAAACTACTGGCTACCATATCTGACAAGGTACCTTCATCAGCACTTGAAACCCCTGACAGTCTGGTGTGAAAAAAGTGTTTGTTCCCGAATTCAATTGCAGTTTAGTTGCAGTAGTGGATAATTGGAATGCAGTCTATCTACCACTGTGCCTGTGTGGTCTGTTATTGAAGGACCTCTGCTTATTGGCTGTCATAACCTGTGTTATCTGTGAATAAACTGTGTACGATCAAATATTCCAGAGATTGATCCTATAAAGTATTAATTCACACTCTCCACAGGAAGGGCCACCTTTGTCACTGCTTTCAACAGCCTGTCCAAGGATGAGGAGCAGGCACCCACCAACAAACACAGAATCATTACATCTCAGTAATGGGCTTATGGATTATTGATAATGTTGTTTCTTTTATTCATGAAGAAGCAGAAGCAGTCATAAGACAGCAGTCATATGATAATGAGACAAAGGGATGTAAGAAAAGTCAAAGTTCAAACACAGTAAGCAGCCTAATCCCAGAGTTATCAATACTTTGAGCACTGACTTGTTACATAATCTGACCAACATTTATTTGTCTAGTTGTTTCCTCTTTTAGTATTACATTGAATCCATGTTTAAATAATTAGGCTATAATTAATCTAATTCAAATGTACTATAATTACAATTATTTCAATAAATTATTGATCATTCTTATTGTAGTTAGCCTCACTCTTAAACTGTCCAATACCTCTATAATATGATGGGTTCACTTTTTTGAACCCAGGCTATTTAAACATTACCTGGTATGATGTTGACTAGTACAAGTCGTAATTTCACTTTAGTATTGACACAGTTGGCGCTGTGCTACATCTTCTCACCAGGCTCCAATCCAGTCCAACGGGGGAGGTGTTTTTCCTTTTCCAAAATAGGAAGCTCACAGTATAATCGGACGTGTCTTCATGTTCTTCTGAGGAAATGGTTGTAAACCATACATTGTATTGTAACCACTTCCTCAATAGAACATATGAAGACACATCTAGTTATACGGTATGGTTTTTGAAGGCTAAAACACTTGGCCTATTGGATTGTACTGGAGCCTGGTGAGAGGATGCAGCACAGTGCTGTTTCTCAATACTAAAGCAATCAGTGAAATTATGGGCTGAACTAATCAATATCATGCCAGACAATGTATAAATATGGCCTGGGTTCAAAAGTGATAGTAAAGTGAAACTGTCCTTTGACTCAATGTTGAATACTCTGCTGAAATAAGGCATCTAGGCATCTGTGATTTGTTCATATTTAACAAGGGCAAAAATTATATGAAATACAATAGATTAGGAAAAAAAAGGAGATGTTTCCAAAACAAGAAATGCAAAAAAAAAAAAAAAAAATGCAGTAAAGACATTACAATGAACAACCTCATTAAACCAGTCTATTTTTACACCAATTACAGATCTTAAATCTTAAAGTGGAATTAGTCTAACTTGGGATTTACCTTTAGCTTGTTCCATTTTAGGGTGCATAAAAACTGAAAACAGATTTCCCTTATATAGTTATAACAAATTACTTCTAAAACACAAACAACCCTGAGAATGAGTATTGTAATCAGCTGATTTAAAATGTAATAGTGAAAAAAGGTGAGTTAAAGGCAATGCTGCTCTCTCATCTTGCATGCAGGGATTCCCAACAACGAACATACTGATACAGGAGACAGTGATGGACATGGAGCCTGTAATAAACTATAGAACTGAACGGTCTTCAGCAGCTTAAGAGCCGGAACTGCAGCATGCAAATAAATTGCATCACTTAATAGTCGAGAATAAATTGCCTGGGCCACCTGTTTCCTATTCTCAAGGGTAAAACAAGATTTATTACAATGAGTTCCTTCTTCCTTTCTCTCCCTCCAACTCAAACACACCTTCAGGGGCTTGCTTAACATAAATATAATTTCACATTATATTACTACTACTATTACACTATTATCATGAACTATAATCATTATTGTTACTACTGAAATGTGACCATGGTCTAAATTGGCAGACGTGATGCCAGCCAAATGGGTCTGAAGTTTTTGATTGGGGATCTTGGGTTGGATTCTTAAAAATAAAACCTAAATGTTCAAGATTAGCATGTTTCTTTGAATACAAAACATGCACTGGTCTTTTGTCACATATAACCGTCTTTGATGGAAAACAACCTTCCCGTTTCACTTTTTTACACCCCCTTGGTAGTAGTAAATATCATTCAATGTGATTTCTTGGTTTGTGAACTTGTATTCTGTCGATTTTCGTTTTAGGTGGCGACTTGCCAGTTGAAAACCATGTTTATTGCAGATCCCCATAGGCTTGATTGGTTGGCTGTGTTTGCAGTGTTCTATTGGCAGATCACAGAATCATTCCTGTGGATTAAAAAAAAGCTCATCTTTTGATCCAGTGCCAAACTAAATAGCATGTCCAGAGTTTTACCCACATTGATTTTGTCTGTTGCATTTACATTTTGACATTTAACCAGTGTTGTAATAATCAAATCAATGCCGAGTCCATGTCAGATGTCATAGTAGCCAATTTTCTTAAAAACAACTGCCAGGTTTCAAAAAAGAAGATTGAATTGAAAACAAGACAAAGTAATATATTTTCTTAAACCAAAAACTTTAATCACAAAGTATAAACAATAACAAATGAATTAAGGTTTGAGAGTTAAAAGAACATGGGAGTCCAGAATGTCCCAGAACAAAGTCTTTTGTCCAAGTGGTCTTGAATCAGCTCTCAGCTGTCATTTGCGGCTCCGTTTCCACTTCATTGCACTGGACTGAAGACTTGGCACTGGGGAACTCCTGACTCCAGCTGTGGTCAGTCACTGTTCAGAACTTGTGAGGTCACAGCCATGGTGGAGGAGGTAGAGGGGCAGTTTACTTTGACCTCTGCCTCATCTTTCTCCTTTTGCGCTTCAGCCTGCAAGTAAAATACAAGGCTCTGTCAAGCAAAACCCTTGAAAACATAAGTACCACTACTAGTATACAATTTCTTAGCTTAGCAATTACGGCTGTTTATACAAATGTAATACTACTCTATGTGGGAGGCGTGAAACAAAAAAAAAATACTACTCTATGGATAGTTTGTATGTAGCGGTGTGATCTTACCTGCGCATGCGCTTCTTTCTCCACTGCAATGGAAGATAAGACAACGTTAGCTAGCAAACTATGCTGCACTGTGAGGCAGTGTCAGCATTTCACATGTAACATGAAATAGGCTATCTGGCTTTGATAAACCAAGCAAGCAAATTCAAGCATCGAGAAACATCAATCTTTGACATTCTACTAACGTTAGATAGTGCGTAATTAACGTTAACTTGTACACACTGCAATTCTCCAGTTTCCAAACAAACACGGCTAAAACACAGAGATAGAGGCAAATAACGCATACCTTAGCTCGCATATCGGGGAGGGGTGTCTGAAAAGAAAACAGAGAAAGTGACTGATAAATTAGATGGATTATAAAACTGCGATGATTTCTTTGGATTCAATCGACACAATTTTTGGGTTAGCCAGCGCTTGTTTTCACATACCTCCAAAGGATGGCACCAACTCCAGGAAGATCGTCACAGTCACGCGACTTGATATTTATAAGAATCCGTACGTCATTGAACTTGACCACGATGAACTATGGGAAATGAAGTTTTCTTATGCGTTTAAGAAAATGAAAGTTGTTCCTTTGAAATGTTGATTCAACATTTTACTGTGCTGAATATCCTGCGTTCTAGAGCAGTGGTCTTCAACCTTTTTCATGTCACGGACCCCCACATTGATGCACATTAGGCCAGTTGATTCGATTTTGTCTCAGGGACCCCCATCTGAGAGGATATAGTTGTTAGATATGACTTAGTACATAATTCCATAACTGTGCATACTATATCAAAGTCCCTCTCAAGTATACACCTATAGGTGGGGAGATAACATTGGAGAGAGTGAAACCAATGATTAGAGTGGTCACTAACTTCTAGTGAATGAAATAGTTCAAATTAAATACAGTATTCCCCATCTTTCTGACCTCAAGGACCCCACTGTTAGAACCACTGTTCTAGAATACTGTCCGCCTATGCTGTATACTGACAAATAGATTGATTGATTTTCATGATGCAATTTTGTATTTTGTCTAAATGACCATATCTTCCTATCAGTCACACTGAATGATCTCTTAAAACTTTAGTTATTCAAAAGCGTGTTAACATTTTTCTTCTTTACATGTCAGAATGTCTAACATTCTAGAATCACATGCGATAAGGACATGCATCTATTGTGTTAAATTTGCATGAGATGGACGTATCAAATGTCAATGCCAGTTACACAGATTTTAATTTACAAGGTATTGCCATAGTTTTTCATAAGAGTATATGGAATGTAATCAGAGGACTATAAGTTAGCATTCAATGTTATGTTCTCATTACTTATCCATCTATTCAGAATCATGTTGTACATAAGGTCATATGAGTCAGTTGAACCCCCATTCAAGGAAACACACAGTTGATGTCAGGTGGCTTTTTAATGTTTTCAAAAATAGTCTCTGAAACTGGGATTTGTTTTACAAAAGCATCCATATATCTAACAGCTATGGAATTCTTATGTAAACACAGACTGTGAAACTCCTCGACAGCAGTGGTGATACCAGAAGACCGAATGAAATGCAGAACCACACACTTAATTTATGCCCTTCATAACTGAGCTACAAACAAATACATTTGCAGTCATGATGATTTCTCAACTAGTGGAAGTAAACTTCAAAATTCAAGTCACAAACTGTTAGCTGAGTAACCTAAATGCCTAGAGGTATACATACTAGCATACTAGCCTAAGCAACAGAAGAGTCATGAATATGTAGGCCATGTAATAATTTTGCTGATATCAGCAGTCATGACAACTGATGATTTCAAGCTTACACCTGTTAGGAATTTTATGTTGTATGACTTCAGGGTTTAAGTTATGTGTAGCATTTAATTTCCCCAACAGGCACAGATTCCCTTCAAAAGGCATGACTTTAGGTTTGTGACCTCAAACAGGTGATCTATATGCCACACAATTACACTGGCACATTGCTGTGCAGTCATGCCCTCTTTAGTCATGCTGTTAAACTCATTTTATTTTCATTACAGTTCATGGGGGTGGGAG
>OMKL01023683.1:1323-11664 GCA_900302295.1 Parasudis fraserbrunneri
GGGACCCGCCCCCCCCCCCCCCCCCCCCGCGCCCCCCCCCCCCCCCCCCACACCCCCCCCCCCCCCCCCCCCCCCCCCTTGTTTGCAGCCTGGCCTCACCTTGTGCAGGGCCTCCACCACGCGTACCACGTCGTAGAAGATGACGATGGCCTCGCGCTCGCTCAGCCGCTTCTCCTTGATGACGTAATGCTGCAGGTTGATGAGGTCGGCCGTCTTGTCGCTGAAGTCGTGGGCACACAGGCAGTCCAGCACCAGGCAGATCCTCTTCTTCATCTTGCGCACCTTGTTGGCCTCCAGATCCTCCACGATCTCATAGGCCCGGTCCTGAAATAAAGACAAAGACACGGTGCAGAGGTTAGGGATGAGCCGATACCGATACTCCGTATCGGGCCGATGTCAAACTAAAGAAACAGGGCATTGGTATTGGGGAAAATGTCGTCAGAACTAAAACGGCACACCCAAGCGTCCTTTGTGACATCAGGTCAGGACACTCCATTCTCTGTCTTTTTTTCCACACATAGGAGGATGCTAAGAGTTCTCCGATGGAGAAAAATGGATTCCATCTAAATAAATTTTGTCCAATAACCCCATGTTAATGGTTGAAGTCTACACTGTACTGTAAAAAATAATGATTCGGATCAGTACTCAGAATTGAGGGTCTGTAATGATACGGAGGCATGGGCGCATCCCTGGTGTAGATCACCGATCGAGTGCTGCATTTTTAAAGTGGAAAAGATTTTTTGTACGCATTTCCCAACAGCGTCCAATCTACCTCGAGTGAGGCACCGTGAACGCATCACATGGAGTGAAATGCGGCAGCATACCAGCTAATCAAGCTGATCCACTCAAAACTAGGGAAGACACAGACCGAAGCAGGGGGAAGAGGCCATCAATCAATAGGCCGCATATAGCCGACGGTAACCATCAGCAATGTGAACAGGACACATCCTGCCCTCCTCGCTGGGGCTGCCGCGGCGCAGGACTGAATAACAGAAGCTCATTCTTCTGCACTGCTCCAGTCTTAAAGACTCACCGTTCCTCATTGATCTCTGGATCAGGTTGTCAGGGTTTTCTTTTTTTGTGTGCGAGGAGGCCAGGGCCTCTGAAAGCTTTCATTATTAACTGGTTCTCTTGCAGGGGAGATGCACTATAATAATCCAATCAATACTGCAGGCCTTGAATGAATCAGAGCTCAATGCTGCTATTCTGAGAACGCTGCCCGCGTGGAATATGGGAGGTTGTGCAAGAGAGAAAGCGAGAGAGAGATAGCAGGCAGATGGAACAATAACAAAGTTAGAGGAGGTGGCAAATGGGAAGAAAGGAGGGAGAGGGGGGGAGGGGGGTGTTAGTCACAGTGAATGGATGGTGCTGTGAAAAGAGAATGACTGCAGGGGAATAAATATTGTCTTTCAATGGGGGCTTCCAACCTCCGCACTGAAATAAGTCAAATTAGGAAAATGAAAGGAGATAAGTGGTCTAACGAGGTCATCTCTGCTACAGATGTGCAGGTCAGTGCATGTTTTTACTTGTGTGCGCTCGTGATGACGGCATGTTTTGAACAGAGTATCGACTGACAGAAACGTCTCCATGGTGATGTCTGTGTCATTGCCGTTTTCAATCATAAAGAAAATACACCCACGCGAGTGCTGACTAATAGAACATGATCTACGGGGATTTTTTTTTTCTTTTACAATCTATAAACAGTCTCTATTTTTTGACATAAATTAATCCTCAATGAATGATTTGCGATTTGACAACATTCAAGTTGTGTGTGTTAATAGAATAGCCCTATTTCACCATAACATTACTATGTTAACAGAATACATATTGCCATGACATGGAAGGGGGTTGAAAAGCCATTTATTCTCATTGAAGACAAGAAACTGTATTGAAATTACCTCTATAAAACTGCCAAATTATAATTTTTCTTCATTGCAGTTGTAGTGATTGTTAAAAGGAAAATCAACCCTAAAATAGAATTCACATTATTTATATAATACTGCACCACTCTGTTTCAATTGGTTAATATGAACAATTCTCCCCCTAAGCCAAGACAAGATGCTAGTGATGATGTCATGAAGAGATAAATCCCGGACAGTGAATAATGGAACAGCTCCTAGGACACTACAGCACCCATGGTAATTTTACTGGGATATGGGTACATGTTCTAATGTATTGTAATGTAATATAATGTACGCCCCACATTTAAATGAAACTCATTTGCATGCATTTTGACTAACTCACCCCCCCACCCATCAACGAGACTTCCAGAGTGACTGGAACTCCGTTTGTAATGATCTCCAGGCTGTGTTTACCTGGAAAAGGCCGTGGTGGTGCACCACTCCGTCCTGGTTGGGCAGCAGGGATAGGAGGGAGTATTCTGTGTGTAGCAGCATCTTCCCCTGCCTCTCCTCCTGGCTCTCCCCGGCCGAGTCTGCCCGTTCCTCCAGCGTCAGGATCTACCATAGCAGCACAGGGGGGGGCGAGGTCAGAGGTCACACAAGCCACAACCCCACACGGGCGCAGATATGGGGGAAAAGTGTTTACCGGTCACTATGAAGGCAATCCTCCACACAAACACCTAACCCTGTGTAATGACTCCAGACTTGCGACGCAGGAGACCTCTGCTTAGCATTTAGCAGGAGAGGTTGAAATGACAGGACTGGAGGTTCGACACATATGGCACATGTTCCAGCACGTAGTAAAGCAGCAGCCATGGCAGTGAGGGGAGGGTCACCGAGTGACTCACCACATGGACACAAGAGGTTAAAAGTTGACATTCCAGGTAGGGGACAGAGCTACACCTTTCTCCCTCCTCTTCCTCCTTCTAAAAGCTGCCCCGGTGTAAAAGACATTTATTGGATTGCCCCAATAAACAAATTGCCTTGCTACAGTCTGTTGTTTGTCCCAGACTCAAAACAGGGTAGCCATAAAAAGAACACCAACAAAGCTGTGTGTTTAGGGAGGGTCAAAGGTTCAGATGTCTCAGGGCACAGCGTAGTTATTGTTTGGGAAGGAATTCTCAATGGCTATTGAACTGTGAGAATAACTCATTGATATTGTCACGACAACGTGAGTAAGCTACACACACACACACACGTGCGCTTGCACGCTTACCTTCAGCTGGTAGAAATCATCTGTGCCATCCTTCCGGGCCAGACACTGCACTATGCTGGGAACGGGTGAGTTGCCCAGACGAGGCCCTGTGAGCGAGAGAAGGAGAACAGCTGCATGACCAAAAGGTAGGAGGCTAGTGGCCGGAGTGTGTGCTCTAACTGCAAGCCATTACAGGCTACATGTGCATGCATCCGTTAACACCACAAGTGTAATGTTTCCTTTGGCACGCTGCATTTCAAACAGTGGAGGTGTTGTTGTGCTGCAGAGCAGACACGTCAGAGATAGGTTTTCTTGACATGAGGGGAAGAGACGGCAACTCTTCCCGCACACTAGATTCAGAGCTTTCCAGGCCATGTCATGGGGATCAGAAAAAATTCTTCACATTCTTGTCTGAGGCACACGCGTGCGTGCACACACACACACATACAAACTGACAGACGACCCCCTCCTTCTCCCACCTTTTTCCTGGTTTCCTGCACAGTACGTACACACACAGGTTACACACAGACACTTATGTACACCACACACACAGCTCTGAGAGGCCTCTTCCACCCCCCACTCCCACCCCCCTTTTGGGGCTTGAGCAAAGCCTGGCAGCTCCCTTACCGAGGACGAAGGGCCCGGCTCTCTTGGCGTTGCTGCCAGAGATCCCTGGACACAGGAGCTTGCTGGCCCTGCTTGAGGTCTCCCCAGCCCCCCTCTCCGACGAGCGCCGCTTAGACATTCTGGAGCTCTGTAGGGGGACAAATCAGATGACATCATCAGATAAAGATAGGTAGGTTAAAGTGGCGAGGAACGACATGTGACTGCAAAGATACAAAACTCCACAAAGCCACACAGACTATAGCGCTGTTCTAAACCAGTTCCACTAAGTATCCAAGAGGGAAAAAATAGCATCAGTACTATAATCAGCAAACAGACGTGAGTGCTCTTAAAATAATCTTTCCTTTAAAAAAACAGTATACCTAAGACCACAGCAGTACTGTAGTACTCCTGACAGGCTCAAAGCAGACTGTTGTTTGGTATGAGAGAGAAAGGGGGTAAACTTCAGGGCAGCTACTCCCAGTTCGTTTTAAATACCCCTCCCACGCGTTTACCAACACCTCAGTGTGAATGGACGGCCATTACAGCCCCATTCAGAATGATGGCTGCTGGCGTGAAGGATGGCACCTTGCGATTCAGCCCCTTCAACGGGCCATGAGAATGCCCCACATTCTACTACTACTACTGAATGGCTAATGCATCCATGTAAATGTATTGCTCCTCTCTACACCAAATTCTTCATGAGCACAAAGAGCTAAAAATAGAAGCATTTTCTATTCGCTCTGTAGCGTTTCAACACACGTCCGGCTTCAGCCTTTGCTGTCGCAATGGCCATGCATTCTGAAAATCCTTCCGCTCTTAATCTGCATGGTTTTATCTCAAAATCTGTGCAGCTGCTTATCTAGGGCCTGTGTGTGGTAAGGCATGTAGCCTATGTCCTTCCAGGGCTGAAACCTAAATGCCTTTATACCAGCGGGATAAGGAACTGGATTGGCGTGCCGGAGGAACCAGTAACTACTGGGAACACATCATGATGACACACACTACAGTAATTGCCACAAAGGCCCCCCATGTCCCTAGATTTCGAGAACGTGAGGTATGCTTTTGTTTGCCGATAAGGAGTTCCTATGTGATGAAACTGTCTGTGGTTCCCGTAAGAGGGAAGTGGTGCCTAGAACCCGGCGCAGTGATTCACTCAGCTGTCGCCTCAGGGTTGCCATGGACTAGAATTCCTCAGAAAAATACTTCCAACTCTCAGGGTGATGATGACACCAATATGAGCGTGAAATATGCCCGCCAGCCTCTGACTTTTGCATCGTGTATCTGCTGAAAAACAACAGAGAAAATCGCTAGAAAGTCAACAAGAAAGGCAAGGCAAAAGGGAGGTATTGGGGAAAAGGCTGTTTTTTTTATGCCGGCTCGGTGGATGTGTATACCTGGCCGGAGGACAGCCAGAGCAAGCTGATTCAGAGACTGATAAAACATGGAGCATCTGGGAAGCTGTAAACACTGCTCTGAAAGGCCTGCAAGGATGTAGACACTGGGAGAGATGACAAACACCAAAAACCTCCAAAAAATGTCCCAAATGAGTGACTCTTGCAAGTGACACAAACTAAAATATGTTTGCACTGTTCAAAATAGGCCAGCTCAAAGAAAACAAAGAGTCAATATATTATTTTTTTCGTTTTCAAAAATGTGTGGTCGTGCGCCACCTCGAATGGTGTTTTGGGCAGAGTGGAGGCAGATCTGTTGGCAGTCAGCGTGGGCCCATACGAATTCTCACTTCCATGAGGCTTTTTGTGATCCCAGACAGCACACAGTGTCATCATCAAGTCTCTGGCCCGTCTGTCGCCATCTCCACGAGTCATCACCCACCCAAGCTCAGCTTTTCATGTGACAGCATTCATGGTACTAGCCGCAACGACACCAAGTCACATCACTAATGGTTAAAAAGCAGCCCGTTCTTGTAAAGTAATCAAAAGCAGAACACCGATATCTCATGCATTAGGTTATTATTTTGCATGGGGTCTAATGCACGATGACAGTAATAACACATAACCAACAGGTGCAAGAATACTTCCCTCAACTGAATCTCATTTTAGCAAGACTAGACCTGCATCATCTTCTTTCTGAAGCCATGCAGCAGCAAGGCACATTTTGCTAAACTCATCAATGCACCGTGAACCTACCGGTACGACACTAAACTGACATGTGTAGAAATGCTACACACCGCAGCATATGTGTATGCTAGGATATTTGTCTAATCATTCAACATTAGAAGCACTGCTGTGTAGCCAACTTCCGACAGCTCTAAAAAGCAAAGGTCAAAGCAACCAACTAATGCACATTGACCTAAATGACATCAGTGTGATGACAGGCCAGCCTATCCTTATCTGACGCTAGTCTGCCCTGCTGCACAGCCGATGATCTGGCAAGCGAGACTAATCTGCCGCTGACTGTACAAGAGGGAGGACAAGAACAGAAACACTCAGTTTCTGAATCACATCACACAAAGGAGAAGAGGCACACTGTCCGTGTCCACCAGGATGAGATCTCTTTAAATAGCATCAGCACAAAGCAACCACATAGGTGACTGAAGATCCACCCACAATGCTATCTGTTGGAGCAGCAGACCTGGCCAAATACTACTCTCATCCTGCTCTGCGAGGTCTTACATATAAATAATGCCCAACTAGACAAAGAAAACAAAAGACACTTAAGGTGGATGAGGAGAATATCAAACATGACAAATGACTAACAAAATGTATAAAGCTATAAGCTATGATAGTCATAAAGACATGAATACTTGATAAAACACTGATCTAATGCAGGACTCAGGACAAAGGTTTTGCTGCCTCTCCAGTGAAGTAATTATCTACCAACTTGAAGGTCATATGGGCTTCGTCCTGTTGCCTGATTGAAATGTCAATCAATGTCAACTCTGCTCACCAGTCCAGCTCTTTCCGACTGCAGCAGTTGGCTACATTGGTACAATCAGAACATCATTGTCCATACTACAGGCAAAAGGCTACAACGTCATGATGCATAGCATTGGATCCTATCAATATATCAATCTATGACAATGGACAGGTTACACAGTATTTTGAGCAATTTTGACCACGAGGTCTCAGACAGTTGATGTTACGCTAGCGAGTGTAACCGAAATAAAGCACAGAGTATGCAGGTCGTGCAGAATAATGGTCAATAAAGTAACGATCAGAGAAGCCGAGGGTAATAGCCAACAACAATCACTATTATTTGCCCTCCTGTCTTCCCGTCATGTCATGACGTGAGTGAAATGTTAAGTCGTCTTTGATTCAGTTTGGCATTTACTAACATGACCCATGCTCAAATACACAATGAATAACCTTAATATTTATACATCTATCTGGCTAAAGATTACATAACTAAAGAGCAACGCCTGGGTGTTAACAAAAATAACAATTATAGCTAACAAAGCTGAGTGAATTCCTTCGGCTAAGGACGTGGCCAACAGCAAGCAGCAGCCACACAAAGGGGCACGTATTGCAATAGAAGGAGTTAGTGTTTCATTACAAAGTAGTTACCGAGGGCAGCAATGCCAATTGCATTGTGCATTACGTTCACCATAGCTTGTATATGCGTGTGTATCTAACAGACTTCAATTGAATTGACTAGCTTGCTAGTTTCGTTCTTACCCGTTGAATGCTAAGGAACAGCCGGGAGGCCATTTAAACAAAGTAGCTCCAGCTGGCTAGCCGTGAGCAAGCCAGAAAGCTACAGCTAGCGCGAGCTCTTTCTGGTCATAACCTCGCTTACCTCGAGCCAAAACCGCCGAGTAAAGTCCGCGTTGTCTTGTTACAGCATGGGCATTTCTCAAATAAACGCTGTTATGTGCATCTGTAGTTTGTTTCCCATCCAAAAGAGACCGTGGAGGGGTTTGTTTCAGATTGTTTTAGCCACTGTTACCGAAATGAGCAATCAAGGAAAAGCCTCCGCTCTTCTGATCGCATCTTTCCACAGCGACAGCACCACCTGACAACGGAAATGACGCACATTACATGATTGACAGCTATTTTCAACCAATGCAACCCTCCAGTTTATCTTAGTGTTTTCTCTAGTAAATGATTGAGCAATGATGATGAAATGTAAACGTTGCAAAACGAAGCAGCATTACATCACTGATTTATCCAGGAATATAATAAAATAATCCATGCATTTGAGCCATTTATTGCCACAATGAGGAACTGCAGTGGCAAATGGCACTGTTACCATCCAGTATCAAATTGCACTTCATTCAGAATAGCCATATGACTCACTGAAACTGAATATCCTTGATTGCATCCAGCCCCTCAGTTGATTAGTGGCTAAGATTCTAAATAAGTTCAGTGTCACTCTACCATGAATACAGCTATGCAACCACACATTGCATTTTATTGCAACCGAATTTAAATATGAGGGATTTATTTCTTCTTCAAATGCTCATATCAAGAGATGACGTCTAAAGCTGCAGAGACACATCATGTGTACAGGGCCCATCTTGCTATGCCCCTGGCTGCATCAAACATGTCTGGCAATATTGAAAAGTAATTTAGCTAGAATTTGCTCCATGACTCAATTCTATACCACTTAACATTTTAAATGCCAGTGACCTTAACAGAACAAGCAAAGACAGCTCTCATGATGTTCCCAATTTAGAATCCCTTACTGAGCTGTGATTCCACCCACAGCTACCAGTTTTAAACCGGTGGGCAGGTGTGAGGAACACTTGTAAAACAAAGAGGGCAATCTAAAGGGCAGAAGCTTATTTGTGTTGCACCCAATCCTCTTGCCTTGACTCAGCAGAGCAAACCCCTGGCCACATGAAACACTTGTCAGCCTGTGGCTTTACAGTGTCCTGCCCACAGTTTTGAAGAGGAAACTGTGAATCATGGGCCTACCTCCAAGTACAGAGGTGGAGAGAAAAGCATGTTCCAGTTGCTCGATGCTCCTGAAAGGCAAGCCTGCTTGACAGGTCCAAATTATATACCCCAAAATTCTACAATATAAGCCTGCTTGACAGGTCCAAAGTATATACCCCAAAATTCTACAATACAAGCCTGCTTGACAGGTCCAAAGTATATACCCCAAAATTCTACAATACAAGCCTGCTTGACAGGTCCAAAGTATATACCCCAAAATTCTACAATACAAGCCTGCTTGACAGGTCCATTGTATATACCCCAAAACTGTACAATACAAGCCCGCTTGAAAGGTCCAAATTATATACTCCAAAACTCTACAATACAAACCTGCTTGAGAGGTCCAAATTATACACTCCTACAATCTAATACAATACATTTTGTACGATTGACTTCTGTTTTTGTGAGAAATATTATCCTTGTCATTTGTGGCACTGAGACTTTAAGGCCCAATCCAAATGCTTGGGACCTTAATGTTGGCTATATTAACATACTCTCTTTAAGAGTTTGGTCTTGCAGATGGAATATACTCCTCATGGAATATAAACAAATTAAACTTTCTTAATTCATTGTATATCAGAATATAGGTCTGTTTTACTCAGATGTTTATAAAATTACCTACATTACAAAAACAAACCTTTTATAACCACAACATACAGCAAAGGCAATAAAATAAAAAAGATACAGCTACCTTTTGTCTAGTATTATTATTGTATCAAGAGCTCATTCAATCAACTTGAGAAAGAAAACATGTCTCTATTCCTAGTTTTTATTTTTATGGTGGATTGGAAAGCAGATTGGGCATTTAATTGAAGTTAGTAGTTAGTTGTGCAGTGTAATTTACCTACCAGGGAGTCTGTGCTCAGGTGTGGCACATGCAATACACAGGCCTTTGTTGAAGTGAGCTTGGCATGGAAATCATAGTGTTGCCAAGTTGGCATTGTAGAATGATTGGCATGATCTTTACTTTACTTTAGCTTCTGTGTCTTGTTTGTTTTGGAGAGGCTCTATCCTGAGGGCAAGTGTTTCTTGTCTGAAGTCTCTGCCTCACACCTGAATCCCCCAGCCCCAGATCCATTCAGAGCAGTGTCTCAGCATGTTTTGCCTGCGCGGTATGCACAAGGTTCACTGCTCTGTGTGTGTGGCTGTCTGGGGGAGGGGGCTCCGAGACGTGCCCAGACTACCACAGTTTCACTTTGTCTGCAGGTACACAGCACAGCACACAAATAACTTGGGCACAGACAGAGCTGTTGCCATAGCAATTCTGATTGTAGGTCTATGCTGAATTCAGAAGAGAGCCTAATTTTAGATAGGTGACATTCAGACAAGGTGCTCTCACTGCCCTGATACGACAGTGAATTTCAAGTTGAAATGGATGATCTATTATGCATGATCCGAGACATTGTAAAATTGTTTTGGGTTACAAGAGTGAGTCCTCAAAGACATTTGTACAGGGGGAGATTTAGGTTCATACTCATCTTTGCTGTAGTTTTTCTAGGGGGTGGGGGATAAGATAATGCATTATTGTAATATGTTGGTAATTTAGTGGCCTTTGGGCACAGAAAGCATACATGATTTCATGAAATGGCTGCAACTGATTTCAGGAATTGGCACAGATGGACTAAATGCAATCTTTCTTCCTGCGCAAATGGAGGCCTACAGCGCCCCCTCCTGTTACATATTGTCAACCACAACAACAAAAGGTTGCATGCTACAGTTTATTTTAACACCCAATTGCGTC
>OMKL01023683.1:11726-27701 GCA_900302295.1 Parasudis fraserbrunneri
CACACACACACACACACACACACACACACACACACACACACACACACACACACACACACACACACACACACACACTCAATGATGTCCCAACTTATTTTATTCAACCAATGTACAGTTACAAAATGGACATTTTATATTCATCAGTTATCGCAATTGTCAAAATCCCAGCCCCAACCCACCTCGAGACAAAAAATACACACAAAACATTCAAATAAATAACTTGATCATGAACATATTTACATACTGGACAATCAATCATATTGCATTTATCTCCTTAACAAAAGGGCTCCCATCAGTGACCCTGCTTTTGGGCCAATATCCCCACGAGACTGAGATCTCTCCAAATACCAATTGTTTTTTTTACAAGCAGCACCTCACACATGATGTGAAGGTACTAGATTGTTTTTTTTGTTGTTTTTTTTTTTACTTTTGAGGATCCATATTTTGAATTGAAAGTGCACTTGGGTTTCATCCAGTGTCCCCACAGTCTTCATGTCATCTGTCCATTACACCAATTACAAGAGGCCACATAACTTCTCTCTATACAATGTCTTGGGAGTATCCATGGAAACGAGGGCTAAGATGAGAGACTGAAAGTTGGCTAAGTTGTCAAGAAAAATAACATTCTGTGCAACATTAAAAAAAAGTGTGTATTTTGGATCAGCAGCCAAGAAGACTGAGTGGAACAAATTCTAAAAAAAAAAAAAAAAAAAAAAAGAATGTCTCCAAGATACAAACTCATGTTTTGCTAACACCATATAAACAGGTACAGTACACTGATAGCCTATAACGATTTCCAGAGGCTCTTCTGGATTGTAGGAAACAGATTACAGTACACTGAACAGTACTTCCTCCTTTGCAAACTGCACATATCCTCTGCAAACGCATGGAAAGACCTGCTCACATCTGTGTTTTAAAAGTGCTATGGACACCCCAAAGACAATGTTTTCTGGCTGTGTGTGTGTGTGTGTGTGTGTGTGTGTGTGTGTGAGGCAGACACCACGGTTTTGCAGGTAAAGACAGCAGACAGACTGGTCTACAGCAGAACGCGCGTATCAGAAAGCTAATGTTTTATGCCCCTCCCCCTTGGCACTGTTGCCATGGGGAATGCGTCACAGGCCATCCATCATGGCCAGAAGATCGTCACCTTTGCTGCTGGCACTTTGACAGGGCTCTCCGGTCTCTGTGAAGTCTCCCATGATCTTGGCCAGCTCAGCATTGGCCTGCTGGTCCTAAGAGAGAGAGACAAGGTCATCCACCAATCACAGCACTCAAACCAACTCACTCAGCAGGGGGGCTTATGTCTTGTTACAGTACATCCTGTTAAGCGTGGCAAAGCCCTGTATCTCTGATAACTTCAAATCATTGGCTTGTCAATGAGATGAGCTGTGTTTGGGGTAGACAGCCAAAGCATGAGTGGCTCATCAAGGGTATGAGATCTCAAATGGCTTCCGTATAGCACTGATATGATAGACATTATGGAACTTAAAACATTTGGGCATGATGGCTACAGAGTAATTGTGGATGATTTGTAATAATAATAGTGTAGCCAAAAGAAAGTAGGCAGATCTCCATGAGGTCAGTAAGGTTCAATATGAGAGAAGAGGAAAGCTTGTGTGGACAGGTGATTGGCCTTTACCTTTGTTGCTTGGATGTTTATAACTCCATAGGAAAGCTCATCTGGTCTTGACATCAACGCCTCCCTTTTAAAAGAGAGAGAAAAATGTCACTTTTAAATAATTCAACAGGGCCAACCCGTTTATTTATTCACACTGGGGAGGGAGAAGCACCAGTCTGATAGAGGGCCTACTCCAGAGCACCATTCAAAGATATCACTTTACAATGACAGGAAACGCACACAAATCAACCGCTTTTAACTACAAGGGACTTACTCCTCTTCCTCATCTGTGGCAAAGAGGTTGACTCTGAAGCCACTATCAGTGTTGACCGGTTTCTGGACCTCTAACCCTCCCATCAACCTGGCCAGCAGGTTCAACTCCTCTTTGGCGAGCGGGTTGGGAGCCGTGTTAACCTGTCAACACACAACGCCGAAGCACATTGCAGTGCATTTGTTATAAGGACATTGCCTTTACTGTGCATACAAGGAGTAAAAAGTTTGTCATAAACCTATTTACTCTACAGAAGACGGTAAAAAGATTGTCATAAACCCATTTACTCTACAGAACACTGTAAACTTGCCGACTCACCTTAGTATGTTGTGTAGAGTTTTTGGATGTCCCCGACATATGGGTCTCTACTGGGCGACTTACACTGTACCTGAAAGTTAATGTAAAGAAATAAAAAAATTAAAATGAAATGACATGCAACTCTCCAAGTGCCTGAGAGAGGACAGGCACAAGCAATACAACCCCTTCCTTTATGTGAATGACTAAACATGCTGGTGGTCTTACATGTTAGTGCCTAGTTTGATGACCCTATCTCCAAACATCTCGTATGATCCCTTCTGGAGAATGCTGGTGTAGTTTCCACCATTGGGGAACTGGAGTCTGCTCACCTCCTCACCAGTGCAGCTGAACATTCTACAGTGATTACAAACAAAAGCACAAAATATAAGGGTTAGAAATGATTATTATTATGTATGTATTTTCTTTTTTTAAGATGCAAAGCACCTCAGACATAGACACAGGATTTAATCAACTCACTCACTCACTCACTCACTCAACCACCCACTCAAGCCCCACCAAAAACGGCTACACTTAAAAATATTTGAGCCCCCTCAACTTGACGACGATTCGCTACACTGCCAGTTCCCTTCATTTCACTTTCTATGGCAAGCAATTGCCTCTGAAATGTCTTTTAGTGAAATGACCACGTGAAGTCTTAACTGCTGTGGATAAATCTATGCATGAAATCTATTTTTAAATCTGTGAATATCTTAGTTTCAACAAGACTGTGCCTACAGTTCATACAGTACAGTTTATAAAGTTTGCACCTGTTTTAATTTAAATGTGCCCAACACTCCATTGCCAGTGCTAAATTCGACTTACCTATGTCCGTTATGTTTAATATTTAGGTTTCACATATTGTACCATCTAAAAATACTCATGTCACAATAAGTGCTTTGCATCTATGACACTTTGTGTCTTTGTTTACAAGATACACATATAAACATATTCTAGTCTATGACTTTCTGTGACCCATATTAATAAGCTGTCTTTTAAAAGGCATGAAAGCAACCCAGCGTTGACAGTGCTCAGGATTAAAATAGTTCCTTGAACCAGAAGCAGTGGTGCTGAAAGCTTGTCTTCCATTCAGTCACTTTCACATTGTTCAAGCTCGTATGTCTGAGCTCTTGTTCCCCAAGACATGATAAATGTTTCAGTGTTTTGGAGCACGGCTATGCACACAATCCTTTGGCCATCAGAGCCTGGCTAAAAGTAGATCCCGTCTATATTTAGAAAGTGACGGCTTGTTCAACAAAACCTCTGTAATGCAATTAGCTGCTGCGAGGCCCATCTAATGTAAGATGACAGTGACTGGGCAAGATGGTCGAACGGATAGAAAGAGCACAAACTGAAAATCAAAAGTTATTTGGATGGACTGAATGATAAACTACAACTATTTTTGCCTTTCTCGAAATATGTGTCTTTCTGGTTATATTGTACAGTGATGATCCACAGTGCCAAGCAGGATGGTAGTTTGTTTGTGGGAGTGATTAGAAGTATATCCTGTGGTACCTGATCAAGCCAGGGATCTGTGTACCATGGGGCACAGGACCAGTGGTGGGGAGGACAAAGCGACCGTTGGAGTTCTGCACTTTATCTTTGAGGAAGATGGACACCTGCACATACAAAAATAGAGATGTTCAACTGACACAGCAGAGCAGATACCCAGAGCAGCTTCTGAAATCTCACTGAAAACTGTCTGACCTCAATGAAAATTTACTGACCTAACTTCTGAAAGCTCACTGAAAACTGTGACCGCACTGAAAACTGTCTGACCTCATTCTGAAACCTCACTGAAAACTGTGACCTCACTGAAAACTGCCTGACCTCATTCTGAAACCTCACTGAAAACTGTGACCTCACTGAAAACTGTCTGACCTCATTCTGAAAACTCACTGAAAACTGTCTGACCTCATTCTAAAACCTCACTGAAATCTGTCTTATCTCACTTCTGAAACCTCAATGAAAACAAATTATTTTTTGTTAAGAAGTCACAAACTTTTTTTTGGTCAAATTTGTCAACTAGCCTTTCTGAAATGATATGCAAGATAATGGGCTTACCCTAATGTGCATGTCTTGGAAGAAGATGAGAAGGGTTTGTCTGATCAGCTGGAATTCACCGCTAGACAATGGTGAATAGATCTTATGAAAATAATAAAATATAGAAAATAAAGAAAAATGTATTACAAAACAATCAGTGATACAATATAAAATGTACAACAACTTCATTGCGAATAATTACAAAAACAGCTGACTTCAACTCTATAAAGGCAGTGGCTATCAATCTTTCTGGTGTTAAGGCACAATATTAAGTGTGACAACGTATAGCCTTGATTTTTCACACACTTTAAGAGCCACATCAAGCGAAGTAAGATCATAAGCAGCAATAGCATACAAAGAGCTGTTTGACAAGAGACCCAACATGCATTATCCTAGAGAAGATGTGATCACAGGGTTGAATTTGAACATTGATGTAATATTTCTGCATACATTAATTTTTAGTGAAGATTTTTAGAGTAAAATCTCAATGCACACCTGCACTCACTCCATAGCCAAAGCAGTGTGCCTCAGCACACCAGATGAGTTATACTGAACACAACCATATAGTATAGACTATGTAATGAAATATACAATATTTCTAGATATCTGCATTCATTCATCCATTTATATTTTTTCATATATATACTTGCACGCCTGCTCTGATTTATGCTTGAACTTTCTTCATAATCCCCTCATATTATTGTACACATGTATATCTCTGTACAATTATACGATTCAAACTGGCTCACTGTGTACATAACTGTAGATATCTGCACATTGCTGTAGGAATGCAAAATAGGAATCCTGTGCCTAAACTGTTTATCTACTTTTTTCTCTTTACTTTATTATATCAGTGTTTCCTCTACATTCATTCAGCCGCGGTGGACCACATCACCACCACAGCTAGATAAAATGGGACATTAACAAAACATTATAATCTAGCTCAATTTCCCTCATAAAGAACAACCCAGCACAGAATCAAGTACTCAATTATGAACTGTACTACAACTTGCACTAGGATCAAAACTAGGGCCAACAAGGGTGGCTGTCGAACACCAAAAAATACTTCTTACCATCACTGCTTCAAAACAATTACAGAGAAAACACTGATTACATTATATATTTTTTAAATTTATTTTCTTTTTAAGAATTTATGTTATTATTTGCCGTTGTACATTCTCCTCCAACCATTGCCGTGTAGTGTTGGAAAACAAAGTTACATTTTCTCTCATCTCTTCTGAGATATACAACACAGACCTACATACTAGAGAACACTGAAGCGCCTGCCTACTGTACCTCTATGAGCTGTCGGTAGGTCTCATCCACCTGGCTGAGGATGCGGGGACTGTCCTTCACAAAGTCCTTGATGGCGTCCATGTGGTTCAAGGACACTAGGAGGATGTCTTTGGGCTGGGGACAGAGCAGCACCTGGTACTTGAAGGCCATGGTCATCAAGTCATACAGCTGTGGAGCAGAATTAGAAATTCGAAATGTATTATCCATTTCTGGAAATTTGTCTTTGGCCTCACCGTGGTTGCATTAAAAACCATTGAGCAGGAAAGCCAACACAACGCAGACATCTGGCTATATTAACTTAGCAATCATCACAGGGTCAAAAATGGATGCTGTGGCTGCATAATAAACAGCAGAGGGAGACACACAGCACAATCAGATTTGAGTGACATTGAGCAGCTACAGTATGCTCTGATTAATGTCTGCTATGGAGAAGAGGCTTGTAAGTAGGGGTGTCACGATGAATCAACTGAATCGCATAAGTCGATTGCAAAAAATAATCGATAAAAAAAAATCCGCATTGATGCTTCGAAACATTTCATGGGTGGCAGTTAAATGTTCCAAAGCGTCTAGTCTGAGGGAAATACAAAAGAGGGGAGGAAGAATCATTTCATTCAGAAGCACTAAGATTGTTCAAAAATGCTCTAGACTGTTAAAGGGCATGCTTTAGCTCAATTTCAATGTGCATTCATGGGAAAAATAAAACGCAAGTAAACTGAAATGTGCAACAATAAACCGATACAGTAATTGCTTCATGAATCGATTAGGCTACTTAAATCGTTAGTAGCGGATCTACTTGTAGGCAGTGTTGGGGAATAGTTTCACTACATGTACTACTACTAGTAGTTTTAACTACATTTTGCAGTAACTTGCTGGTAGCTCAACTAAATTCAAATTTGCAGAGTGATTGTGGTTGTTTTGTGTCCTAATTTGAGGTGTAGTTAACTACTGGAACTACAAACTATTTGATGAACAAGAACTTTGAGAGACTGCTCATGTCTTATAAATAAGAGATTCTGATGTGACAACTAAGCTGACAGGCCCGTTAGTTGGTAAATGGTCTAAATAGGTGTAAGTTCAACATTTTTGTTGACTGTTTTATCTGCTAAAATTGTGCAAGGCACATACAACAGAAAGCTAATGTTTCTTGTCATTTTTTTTCTGTGAAGAACCCAGATAGGATTATTTTGTGTTGCTTCACATCGGACTGGTAGACAGCTATTAAAATGAGATGTGTGCACTTTGCAATAAACTCAATTGAGTGGTATATTACACAGTCATATGACTGTATATGAAGTATTATACTCTGTTATTTTTTTACAAAGTAGTTTCAACTACTTTTCCCAAGTAACTTTAGTTAACCAAACTATATTTCTCTTTAGGGTAGCTTTGCTGTGATTCAACTTCTTCCAGTGTGAAGAAATTGGTAGCGTGATTGATAAAGCTATGAATTTGTTTAATAAGAATACTGACCTATGTCTTAAGCTGAGGGACAAATTGGCAACACAGAATGGATGATGCACCAATTTGCTCAAATTTAGATGAAGGTGTATTTACTATACTGATGAATAAATTAATGACAAATGATCTGAGAAATAAGAGGCAGTTGACAACACAATATGTCATTACAGACTATAATTCTATCTAGACCTTTTCAGTGGAATTCCGTTGCAAGGGGAACAGCTTGGGCCCAAGTTAATGTTCTGTCAGCTATTGATATTAGCAAACACTGCAACAGGAAATAAACTTGGGCTAATTTTAGAATGTTTATGTTGTCAAGTTTGAAATGGTCTATACAGTTCTAGGACTAAATACACTGTTTCTAAGCGGGTTACATCTAGAACAACATCTCTACACATGCCTTGTCCATGCTGGCTTGATTGAGTCTCATGATGGAGGCGTGGGCCAGTCTGTCGAACACAGTCCGCAGGGCCTTCTTGGAGTAAAGCTCCTGTGGCTTGAACAGCTCCTCCAGAAATGTCTTGTGGAACATGGTGGTGATGATGTCATTCATAACTAGCCAATGAAATGAAACGGTAAAATAGAACAAGAAACACAAAGGTGAACTGAGGTTACGCAGAAGCACTCACTGCTACAATGCTGGGTTATAAGCAGGCACATGTGCGTTCTATGCTTGGCAAAACCATGTCTGCTTATGCCTACTCCCAAGTGCCCTAACAAAGCAGCAGGCTTGACAACAGTCAGCCATCTAGCCTTGCTTTTAGCTCGCAATGTTCTTCGGTTTTCAATTTAGATTTTCAGTCAAATAGCCTATGTTACTGAATGTGGTGATACAGCGAGGTAATATATTACTTTTGTGTACATGACATTTATCATAGCTGTGTATAAATTTTTTTTGGAGGCATCCCGCTACTACTCAAGCCTAAATTGAAGAACCAACCACATGACATTATTAGAGAGGAGTTTGTATGTGCAGCATGTGATTCTGTTATCAGTCCATCATAGCCTCTCACTGTCGCAAGTTGTTGGTTTCCTCTAGGCAAAAGCAGAGCAAAAGCTACTGATGCGCCGTTGCAAAAAAAAAAAAACAACTGTCATGATACCTCTCCTTCTGTCTTCCTCTATCCAGTCAGCTACAGTGAAGTCTTTATGAATTAAGAGAAGACAAATTAATAAACTGATGTTCTGACAACCAGACTGTTGACAGGCACCCCCTAGGGCCAACAAATATATGTATGAGTGGGTATTTCACTTGCTTAGCATTGGATGGAGGTTATTACAGTAATATGTTAGCTTGTATGGGGAATACAATAGAATTTCAGTTTTGAAATGCGTTCTCATGTCTTAGTACAGTTGGGTCTGTATTAGTGAGCATTCCCTACCTGGTGCTGCCTAAAACAAGAGTGAGGTTTGTACCATAGAGAATTGGGAAAATATGGAAAAGGTTACCTTATTGGTATTTTCTGGTGATCATGGTAAATTTTCCTTTTTAAGGAAAAGCCTTTAAAAAAGCCTCCTAAAAAGGAGAGCCTCCTGCTGAAGTTAAGGCAAGGACTGTGTATGTCCACATAAAGTTAACCTGTTTCATTAATTTGAATAGGAGCAACCCTAGTCTGCACCATTGGTATTACTGATTAAGTTTTAGTTATCTGGTCTGGGACCTGGGTTCGGGCAAAGGTAACGTCACCTTAACCCAGTAACAATAAACGCTGATATAGCTTGTTTTTCTATATTCAGAATCACTGAATCCACATGCATGTTGATCAATCCAAATAATAACGAAATACCCAAATGAGTTGGCCAGCAACTACCGTTATGTCAAAGGTTTTCACAGTGTAACGTTAGCGTTAGTGGGTGGCGTTATTGATGATAGCTAACCGCTAGCTAGCGGCTATGCTAGCTACCTTTTTTGGCTTTGTCAGCTGGGATATTCTGCGCTCGAAGGCGTTGATCCAAGATGTAGAGCATTTCTCCACCGAGATTGATGAAGAGCAGGGGTAGAGTCCTCGAAGACATGATCTATTTGGATGGTTCGCTAGATACCTTCAGAAAAATAACACGGTTGGCGAATCTGACTAGCGTTAGCTGAAAACCACCTCTTGACAGAGGGGGGTCTGTAAGCTTCTCCCCGGTTGCCAGGCCACGCAGGAAACAACCAATCAGGTTTCTGTGCGTTAGCACGTACGTTGTACGGAGGAAAAGGAGGTGGGAGGGGCACGCGCAACTTAAATTGTTCAACCACACTGTCTCTTCAATATTTGCTATTGTTAGAACTCTTTGGCTAAAATGCAAAGATGACGGTTTATTGTGTTTTGTTGCTGAAAACCAAATAAATAAACAAAATGTAACAATGGCATTAATTATTTCAAAGTTATTTATTTACATTAATGAAGGTGAGTACAAACACATGGGACATAAGTTAAGTGTGCATGAAGATTGCATTTAATTCACTGCATTGAATTATATTTTCACTTGAAAGTTGGAATAAACCAATTTCTTCATTAACAGTACGCCACACCATCATGCAGTAGAAAATGGCCAGTGGACCAAGATCCTTAGATGTTTGTTATATTGAAACCTCCCCATTCCTGATGCGAATTTCTCTTGTCATCCTGCACACCTCAAAGATTCCACAGCAGCAGGTCATCAACGCATCGTTGCACACCGTCCCCTGTGAATGATTGCAACAACATTGCAAGAATGAAGACCAAGCTCACAACATGTTGCAATTTCAAGTTCCTCTGCAAAAAGGAAACCCTAATATTTCTAAACATATAATGAAATATCTTCCTGTATTTCATGATAAGGTTATGGTTGGATATTGTCTTCCTCTTCCTCTACTTTGTATGACTATAGTAACATTTGAATGTAAATGAATCGGGCTTATAGGCACTTTTATTGGTTTTCCATGACCACACCTATGGATGGGACCTATATCGATTTGGGTAATGAGGAACACCTGATGCAAAATCCTACCTGATGAAGAGCCCATGAGGGCTCAAAAAGTTGTCATTGTTTTAATGGAATAAAGCAAGAAAATTATTGGGAGCTGCCACAGTGTTGCGAGTCTTTCTGAATTGAATGAATTACGTTTTTCGACTCAGCACCTAGAAAAGAGATGTACGTATGCATACCCTGACTACAGAGATTTAAAAGTGACACTGAGATTCATAGAATTTCCTCCATTCTTTTTTGAGAGTATGACAGACCTGAATACCGTAGGTTAACCTCATGTGGGTCCTCATGGCTGTCATGCCTCCGGGAACAAAGCCCAGGCAGCAGGACTCTCCATACTTGTTCGCAGCATAGCAGCTCAGTGCCATTGGACAGAGGAAGCCCAGAGCACCTGCATGACAGAAGTACACAGAAGGACTTTACTAGAAGTGCTCCATGAAGTTCAGAGTACAGTAATTGAGTAATTGTAAGTAATGACTTTCCACCCCTGAGAGTAATGAATTACATGTAATTGGATTACAGTAATCAAATAACAAAATTGGTCAATGTACTCCAATTCAGTTACCATAATAACCAGAGTAATCAGATTAGAGTTTGTTTTGGGGAGGGAAAAAAAAACTTTGATTACTCAAACCTGTTTGAAGGGAAAACGACATATTGATGGTGAGGTCACTAACATAAAACATCCCTACTGAAATAATGTTATCATAATCTATAACCATGTTAAAACTATGCAAATTATAGTCTGTAACTGGGGAGAAGCAGTTTAATTGCATGTTATGAAGTTTGGAGGCAAAATTACACAAAAGTAACTGAAAGTAACCAGATTGTTACTGAGTTTGAGTTTTCCTGTGGATTACTCTATAGATTACAGTTTTAAGCAGATACAGTATTCATTCATCTTTATCTAATTACATTTTGGAAGAAACCCTCACATAGAAGAGGTAATGTTAGAGTAATCGTTGAGATTTTGGAAAATATTTCCCAGTGGTGCAAAAAAAAAAGTACACAATTCCGTTATACCTTGATAGAATTTTACTGTTGTATGTATAAATCCTCCTTCCAAAATTCTACTTAAGTAAATTTCCCTAAAATGAAATATACTTGCAGGTGAGGTACAAGTACCACAACTGTATTTAAGTACAGTACCTGAGTAAAAGTAACATTTATTTTCCACCACTAATAAAGAAGAAATAACCTACACACATTTCGAGCCTACTGGTCCTCCGTTGCCTAGTACAGTGGTTCTCAAACTTTTCATGTGAAGGACCCCAAAATTGACATGCTATGTAATGGGCTATTGACCCCCATTTCATGAGATTATGTCCCAGGGACCCCCATTTTAGAAGATATTTGTTGTTAGATACAATATGCTTTAGTTAAAAATTCCATGGCCGTGTTTAAGTGTGGAGATAACAGAGAGTGAAACCTATGAGAATAGCCATTGTATATATTCTTTCATTGTGCTAACTTCTAGAAATTATTAATGATATAAAAATTCCCCATTTTTTGGGGACCCTCTGGGGGGAGGGAGGGGGGTGGTCCATGGCCCCCACTTTGAGAACCATTGGCCTAGTAGACAAGCGTTGGAATTTTCAGCTCACCACCAAGGGTTGTGTGCATTTTCCTCTCGTGGTTACTTTCCACCAGTGACATTTTTTTCCCCACTGAATTGTACTCACAGACCATGACGTCACTGCAGCAGGAGCACAGGTTAGTGCTCCATTCCCCTGTTTGAACATTTGTCCCATAAGAGCCTGCGCCTGGTTGACTGGTGATCGCTGGATTGGCCATGTCTGGTCACTGGACTTGCTAGTTTCAGTATCAGTCACCTAGTAAAGACTAATCAAATTCAGCTTTTTTTTTTTGCATTGAGATGGATAAATCATACAGTTTGATAATTTATCAAATACATCTGTACAACATGAAGTTGTGGTGTATCGCCTACCGCATGTGCATGTTGCAAAATTTGGTATACGCAGCTAATGTAGATCTATCTTACATTTATTTCCTTCCCATTGTTTGTGGGTGGGAAATTTAAAGCCCCAGTGTCCTTCACTTGCTTTCAACCAACTCTGTCCCTAATCTGAGAAACCCTGACTAGCCCCCAACAAACACACAAAGCAAACTATAAACACAAACTACAGTTACACCTAAATAGGAAATATGTCGATGTGGATCCTGACAATAATAGTTATTTTCTGTGTGCTTGATCACAATTGTCAATGGGTAATCAGTTAACTGTTACTTTTATAGTGCTATTGTTATACCAAAGTAAAATATGACTTTACAGGGAAAACAGACTCTAAGCAGAATTCATATCATATACTGTACAGTTAAATCAAAATATGTGGACAACATGGACAAGCCTTTTCATGTTACCATTAGTGATATCAGCCTTGCTCAAATTAGGGTGAAGCATTTGAGCCTTGTATAATCACCACATTAAAATAAATGATTTAAAAATTGTGAAATTTGATTACAATAATATTATAAGGTACAAAATAATATTAATTATTTTTTCTACCCTGTAACAATCACATCAAAAGGAATGAAGAATAAGGATGTGAATTATTATAAAGGTACAAAAGAATACTACTATATTACTACTCTTACAGGTATGAAGTGTACACTAGTGTCAATCTGAACTCAAATAAATGAGTTCTAAAATCATTATTTTATCTACAAAATGTGAGAGCAGAACAGAAGAGAATCTCACTCACCAGAAATGTTGCTCTGCACTCGTGCAGATCCAACTGATACCCCACACAGGAAGTTATGACACATTTAAGCTGTGAAGAGCTGGTTACTAACTGAATAGCTGTCATATCCGAGGATGACACAGGTTCCTCTCTGAGAAACCACAGACACTGAGCTTAGATAGCCAACCTCATCTACTTATGTCTTATGATTGGATCAACAAATTGCTCTTAACTAGAACAGATCTTCAATGTAATGTGGTGTTGAGAAATAACTGGTGTGGCCATGTGGGGTTGGCTCATGTAAGCAGCCACACCTAACCTGGGTCAAGCTTATAAGACCTGGGAGCAGGGGTGTCTGCATATCGGTTGTGCATTGAGGTAATCAAGACATCCAGCTCTTCTCCAACTGGCAGCAGTTCCACAGTGGTGGAAGAAGTACACAGTTCTTTTACTTAAGTAAAATTAGAAATACTTAGATAAAATAGTGCTCTGGTAAAAGTAAAAGTCCATCAAAATTCGACTTAAGTAAAAGAAGAGAAGTATTTGATATTGAATGTACTTAAGTACCAAAAGTAAAAGCACGCATTCTATGACGTTTGTGTATTCCAGTACTTGGGAGCATTCAATCCTCGATCCATTGACCTATGACGGTCATGTTAACGTGGTATGTGGTCCAGTTATGCTGGCTCTGATTATGTTATTTTGAAGTTGGCTGACATCAAACTGAAAATACACCATCTTCATCAACTTATGCCATATTTTCTATGCAAAATCGTTTTCTTAAAAGTAACTAGTAACTAAGGGGATCAGATAAATGTAGTAGAATAAAAGTACAACGTTCCCTAAAGTGAAAATACTCAAGTAATGTACCTCAAAATTGTACTTAAGTAGAGTACTTGAGTAAAAATACTTAGATACTTTCCACCACTGGAAATACAAGAATGTCATATAGAATATGTACTTTTACTTTTGATACATATTATAGGCATAATATGGAGAATTAAGTGTAATAAGGACAATTTTCCAAAAAAACAATGTATATACTCATACAGGATATGGAGCTAATATTTAAAGAGAGTAAGACACACAGTGATGTGGAAGAGGAGGATGTTTCAGAGTATGAGGATAATGTAGAAATAAATTCTGAGTATTCTGATTATGAAAGTGAATTTGAAGATGGGCTTCACTCAGAACATGCACCAGAAGGAGCCCCACAGCCAGCCACTGGAGGAGCCCCACAGCCAGCCACTGGCAGAGCCCCACAGCCAACCACTGCCCCACAGCCAGCCACTGGAGGAGCCCCACAGCCAGCCACTGGAGGAGCCCCACAGCCAGCCGCTGGAAGAGCCCCACAGCCAGCCACTGGAGGAGCCCCATAGCCAGCCACTGCTCCACAGCCAGCCACTGGAAGAGCCCCACTGCCAGTTTGACCTGAACAGTACCAAAGGGTCCAAAAAGTGAACATAATACAAGGGTTAACCCATTGTAAATCTGAATAGAAAACTCCTTTATGTTTTACTCCAGTGTTGCCAAACATTACCAACATAAACAAAACTTTTACAGCCCCCCCCCAAAAAAAACCCCAACAACAACAGCAACAACAACAAAACCAAACAAACAAACAAACAAACAAACATATACCTGTCATCAAGTACTCTGTCAATCAACCAGTGTATGGAAATGCTCTATTCTTCTTCAGTGGTCCTATGTAGCTCACATGGTCCTATATGTATCTCAATGGACAGAGAGCTTGGTGCTCTGAGCAAGGCACTAATATACATTGCCAGGGTTAGGGGGTATGATTCCTGCCACCCATACCCAAAAATAATGCAGTCGTTCCATTGTAAAGTGCTTTAAGTTGTGCTGGAAAATCGCTATAGAAATTCAGCCATTGTTATTTCTCAGTTTTGGTGGTGGTGCTATCCATTTGTTCACTTTTGGATCACTGATCGGGACTTTAAGAAGAATTAGAGTGAGCTTGATATAGGCTAACCCATTTTGGGGACAATTGTCATGAGTGTTTTAAGGGACCTGATGGATACATGTAGAAATATTTTACTCAGAATGGAGTAAACTCTGTCCTTTGTTTTGAGAGGCATTTGGGAAGACTGGGGAAACTGGGCCTGATTTACATTACATTTACATTTAGTCATTCAAATGACGCTTTTATCCAAAGCGACTTACAACTGACTGTGTACAACACAGCCAGCAAGGCAGTCAACAATAAGTGGCATTGTTTGTCTTAAAGGACAAGGCCAATGTCATTGTATTTTTTTCTTATTGTCAACATAGCCTACGAAAAGACCAAGACCAACAATGCATTTCTCCTACTTACAAGAATGGTCCGTCCCGCCAACACCAGATTATAGCTCATATCCAAAGTCATGGAACGGCATTGATGTCCAAAAACCTTTAAAACAAGTCAAAGAGTCATACTGTTTGTTTTGGTCGGTATTATTTCATCATTGCGATGAACACGAACATCACTTCATAAAGTAGTTCCGGGAAGATGTATTTATTTGTATTACATGCGATACAGTTGGAATAGGTGTGTTCTTTAATCTGCTGAAGAAGATTGAGCAGGTGTCATCTGTCCTGACTCGTGGTAGGAAGTTCATTCCACCACCCCGGAGGTGGGACAGAGAAAACTTGCAAAAAAAAGGCATGTGTGATTTGCCAAAGGCTGTGTGTGGCAGTGACAAGGACAAATCACCAACATGGCGACGGCTCCCATCAAACTCCAGTCAAACGTGTTTTGGAATCCTGCGTTTTCGAACGGCTCCAGCCGAAGCTAGCGGACTGGTGAGACTCGAGGTCTGGCCGGGTGAGACGACCCAAATATGAAAAAGTGCCTGTCAAAGACAAAACAACACATTAGAATTTTAAATGACAGAGTGTCTCTTGGGCCTGCAGCCAGAAATACAGGACCATCTATTTTCCATGGCGATTTAAGTTTTGATGAGCGGGTGAGGAGAATTGTTCACCCTAGCTCTGTCCTGCTGACGTTGACTGACAGTGGGGCGATTAGTTTTAAAATAACACCTCAGCCTCATCCATCTGCTCTGCCATTACACACACACACACAAGCAAGCAAAAGACAGATGGACACACACACACACACACACACACACACACACACACACACACACACACACAAATGAAAGCAAACACACATGCACACACAACGATGGAGCAAAAAATTATGGAAATACCATGATATTACCTATTGTATCATGGTTTAAATCAAATTACACCTAAGTATCCCAATGTACCACAAAGCATACCACAATGTACTACAAAGTACCACATAGCACACACAAAGGCATGCCACAAATCAT
>OMKL01023729.1:1697-11842 GCA_900302295.1 Parasudis fraserbrunneri
ATAGCCCCCCCCCCCCATCTCTCAGCCCTCAGTTGGGAAGGAGAGACTTTCATGGTGAGTCGTGACATGTCTGAGTCTGTCTCCCCCATATGCAGGGTCATGACCGCGGGGTCAACTGGGCGGCCTTTCACCCCAGCATGCCTCTCATCGTGTCTGGAGCTGACGACAGGCAGGTCAAGATCTGGAGGATGAACGGTGAGTGTCTGTCCAGGAAGACCTTGCATAGAGAAAAATTCCTTCGACCCCAATTTTTGATTTTGTTCCGATTGCACAATTCATTAAGCACATAAACAGTGTTTCATTTGTCAGGGTGACTGAAACCAAACTATCCTTGTTAGCTGGTTAATAATAGGCAGGCTGCATGACTTTCGCCGTGGATTCTGTGCAGTTCAAATGCAGCTGGCGGTAGTTTTCCTAAAATCACAATAGGAATTTTTCTAGGGATCCTATATGGTTTCCTGACCCCAAGACTGGGAGAGCTTGATGTATACCTCTGAAGACCTAGCTAGACATGTTTTAGTGTCGGTTCCATAGTCAAAAGACTTCATCAGTAGTTTTCCCATGATTCCGTCTCCTCCGCAAAATCTTCAAGACTTCACTCTATACCGCAGCAAATGTTTTCACATTTCACATTTTGAGTGTCTGTTCCATTTCCTGTCTCTAGAGTCCAGAGTGTGTGAATCAGACATTTGTCATCTCGTGTTCCACCACTCATTCCAGGGTTGTTCCATTTGATTTTAGACAGTCTGGTAACTTCCCCCACTTGGGTGGGCTTTGTACTAGATGGGTGGGGGTGGGGTGGTTGTCTACAAACTCACAGCCTATAGGAACAAACATAAATCAATTGGGATACTATCAGAGGCTAGACAAATGCAGATAAATGTGCAATATATGTGTATATGATATACTGACATTTTCCTTCAGATGGTCTGGATAAAACACAGCTGCTTGAAAAGGGGCGTATGTAGTCAGAAAGACCATCCCGGAATCAGAAGGTTACAGGTTCCATCCCCCCTGCAAAAGCCAGTGTACCCCTAAGTGACCTTGAGCAAGAAACTGAACCCCCACCTGCGCCAAGGGTACCACAAATGGCTAACCATGCACTCTGAATCCTGTCTCTCACAGGGATATGTGAAGAGATATTTGATTTTGATTCACAAGGCTCTGATTACATTTAATTAAATTCGATATTGATTCAATTAGGCCTGATGATGCTGCTTTCAGGGGGCCAGTGCCTGCCATGGTTGTCAACAGATGTACTTCAGCACAAGCTCTGTGCAAGGCAAACTAGAGACATCTGCTGGATGGGAGGCATGCTAGAAATACACTTTAGTGAAAATCTTCATACTTCCACTGAGAAAAGGCCTAGATTTAAAGATCCCTCTTGGGATTTTAAGAATCTATTCAATTCAAGTGAAACGATTCCACAGAGATTTTAAAAAATATATTTTCCCGGCCCTACTCCCCTTCATTTCCCTATCTCTTAAGTGTGTGTGAGTTGGATATTTTAACACCAATTCACTATACAAATTTTCATTCGGTCTTCTTTCCCCCCCCATCTCCTCTTCCCCAGAGTCCAAGGCATGGGAGCTGGACACTTGCCGGGGACACTACAACAACGTGTCCTGCGCCGTCTTCCACCCGCGCCAGGAGCTCATCCTGTCCAACTCCGAGGACAAGAGCATCCGGGTGTGGGACATGTCCAAGAGGACGGGCGTGCAGACCTTCCGCAGGGACCACGACCGCTTCTGGGTGCTGGGGGCGCACCCCAACCTCAACCTGTTCGCCGCCGGTGAGTGGCTCGGGGACATGGGCATCGAACACACGGATCACAATCTCATGTCAAGATTTATAGACTGTGAAAGTACGACTAATACTGAAAATAAGTTGCACGCTGTAAGTGACATAACCTCTAAAAATGTAATTAATATAATCCTTTGGTGTCGGCATACCTGTCAAAGCAAATTTTATTTAGTTTTATTTTAGTTATTTATTTATTTAGCATTTTTCTGTGAAAATTCCATTCTTCTCTCTTTCCGGAAGTTGGCGGAATCGTATCACTGACCCGTCCCGCACGAGCACGACACCAATACCAAACATTCGCACCATATCGTTTCACCGACGCCCGGCCCTGCACGCGTGCTGTCTTTTTAAAAAAATAAAAAAAAAAATTTTTATAGCCGTTCTCGTTAACAGACGTGTGTGTGTTTGTACGGCCCAGGTCACGACAGTGGCATGCTGGTGTTTAAGCTGGAGAGGGAGCGCCCGGCATACGCCGTGTACGGCAACATGCTCTACTACGTCAAGGACCGCTTCCTACGCCAGCTGGACTTCAACAGCAGCAAGGACACCGCCGTCATGCAGCTACGCAGGTGTGTGTGTGTGTGTGTGTGTGGCTCGTTTTTGTTTCGAGGGACACCGTGACATTTTGGATGTCAAGTCTTGTTGTCTTCCTTCACCGGGGTCTTGTTGCATTATTGGGGGGCGGGGTATTCTGTATTGGTACTTTTGTTGACTGAAAAAGGGGGGTCATTCTAACTAATGGGGTACCACCAGCTGCAAACTACCAAGCTAGCTTGCTGCCAGCGATACACATTGGTTTTCGGTGAGGAATGCCAACAACTGAAATTGTGACAGATACCTGGTGAATAAAAACCTTTTTTTTTTATTCAATTTTCAATTTCCCAGTATCTCTTAATCTTTCATTACAGTTCAGCTGTGTAACTGTATTCTGATTGGCAAGATAAACCCTTTGCAGGAGATTGGTGTAGGTCAAGGTGTATGTGTTTGTGTACACATTGTGATGGCAGCTTACCATTTCATTTTTCCAATGTTCTTTTTCAAGTGGGTCCAAGTTCCCTGTGTTCAGCATGTCGTATAACCCCGCTGAGAACGCTGTCCTGCTCTGCACTGTAAGTATTCATCTGTTCACTCTGAATTCAGTCCATTCATGAAATGGATTTTCTTTCAACTTTAAATATTGAACATTGGAATTTAACATTTTAGCAAAGGGAGGCTATGTCGAAGCTATAAGCAGATGGTTAAGAATGAATACTTTGCCATTGGCAAATAAATGTACATCTCCGTTTACATATTGAATTGGAATCGAGCCTTAAAGTGGGTGTCTGTGGAGCCGCTACCCGTGAGACTGAATAAACCAAAGCCAGTTTCTGGTTGGAATTGGCGTGCGCGTTCCCACTCGGATCTGGGAATCTGGCTTCGGTTTATTTAATGCGCAGGTGCTGCGGCTCAGTGTCGCTGCACATGTTCAAGGGTTTACAGCAGGTTGCGGTTGGACATGTTTACTCCCCTGTGAGTGTGCAGAGTTTCCCGCTCTCTTGCCATACTTCTGATAACTCCACTGAATTGACCACAACCCTCTGACACAGACCACACACACTGTCCTCTGTGTTGACTGTAATTCTCTTTTCTCTCCTGCAGAGGGCGACCAACCTGGAGAACAGCACCTATGACCTGTACTCCATTCCCAAAGAGAGCGACTCCCAGAACCCCGATGGTAATAAAACGCCTTTAGTCTGCAATTTCTAAAAACCTCAAACTCAGCCATGTTCCCGTGTTACCAGTGATTAGCCCCGTTACTCATACCGTCCTGTCTGTTCCCAGCCCCCGAGGGGAAGAGGTCGTCCGGGCTGACCGCCGTCTGGGTGGCCAGGAACAGGTTCGCCGTGCTGGACCGCATGCACTCGGTAAGACCGTTTCCACTGGCTGTGGTGGTTCCAGATGGGACATCAGCTTCGTAGCTGATAACTTACTAACTAAATCATGACTCCATGTTATCATTCACCTGTTATCTCCCCTTTTTACCAGCTAAATCCATGTTTTTTTTTTGTAGAGGACAGCCTACAAACAATGGTTAGTGACCTGCTGAAGTGGCTGTTAGAATAAACAAATGTACCAGTTAGAGATGACATTTATTAGCATGTGGCTGGTGTTGATTTCCCACCCTCTTACATGTAACCCTGCTGACTAAGGATCAAGTCCTAATGGAACATTCTCTCCTGTATCTACCCTACTCTTGTCTCCCTCTCAGCTTTCACACTGTGTCAGTAAAGAAAAAAAATGCCAAAGGGAGTCATCTTCCACTCCTTTTTAGGGGGGGAAAGGTCTGTTTGTTCTGGCTGCTGTCTATTCTAGGTGGGAGGTTGGCTTACTAAGCCATTAAATCATCACTTCGTCTACATTGTGAATCCTCCCATGATACAGATGAAAACTGTGACTCATTCTCCTTTTTTATGTAATTTCTTAATTTTGCCCATCCATCCATCCATCCATCCATCCATCCATCATCTGTATCCGCGTTACATGTCCCCCTCTCCTCTGCCCTCAGCTGCTGATCAAGAACCTGAAGAACGAGATCGTGAAGAAGGTGCAGGTTCCCAGCTGCGAGGAGATCTTCTACGCCGGCACCGGCTCCCTGCTGCTGCGCGACGCAGACGGAGTCACCCTGTTCGACGTGCAGCAGAAACGCTCGCTGGCCACCGTCAAGATCGCCAAGGTCAAGTACGTGGTGTGGAGCGCCGACACCAGCCACGTGGCCCTGCTGGCCAAGCACGGTGGGTAGAGCGTGGATATAGGCGGTGGGCACAGACGCATACGCATATATGTACAAGGGCTGGGTGATGTGGAAGTTAAGTATACAGTATATGACAATATTTGCCTATGGAAAATTGCTTGGAGAAGATCCAATTGATGTTCTTGGGTTAAAGCCAGTAGGCTGATCCATGTTGCTTGATTTTAATTGTTTAATTATGAACGAGCTAGAACTGAAGACGCCTTTTAAACTTCTTTTACAAGAATATTTGCCTCTGTCCACATTGTTTGAGAGTACAGTTTCCTCTGCAAAGCTACTCAACAGCGGCCCTTGTATGCCACTCTTCATCAGATACTCAGTGTAGCCTATGGAAAGTCCGTTGTGGTCATTGAAGAGATAAACGTCTGTTGAAGTAACTCTGAAAACTCCACTGCCATCCACGCCCTTACCTTAGATCCGGTCCTTTTCGATTCATCCTCGACTGCCAAAATGAATGTGGGGTTTGTTCTCTGTGCTTTCCTTTAGCCATCATGATCTGTAACCGTAAGCTGGAGAGTCTGTGCAACATCCACGAGAACATCCGGGTGAAGAGCGGAGCCTGGGACGAGAGCGGAGTCTTCATCTACACCACCTCCAACCACATCAAATACGCACTCACCTCTGGGTAGGGGCCCGAATACCTCTTACTGATCTCGTTTTAAGCCCCGATAACAGTTTATGTTGAATGTAAATGCTTGATAAGCTAGGGCGGGGTTATTTCACAGGGTTTTCTCCAGTTTTGTAACAGTGGCTTTGCTCCACCTTGTGTAGTTCCAATAAGTCAAAATGGATCACTACAATAGTACCATCATTTGAGAGCATTAACGGCACCACAGTGCCACTTTGTCACAAAATCAAAAGTTCTGCACATGATCCTGACCTTCCTGATGACTATGACCTCTCTTTCTCTCTGTAGTGACCATGGTATTATCAGGACCCTGGACCTGACTGTCTCCTCTCTCTCTCTCTGTCTGTCTCTCTGTAGTGACCATGGTATTATCAGGACTCTGGACCTGCCCATCTATGTGACCCGAGTGAGGGGCAACAGTGTCTACTGCCTGGACCGGGAGTGTCGCCCGCGCGTCCTCACCATCGACCCCACAGAGTACCGCTTCAAACTGGCCCTGGTCAACCGCAAATATGAGGAGGTGTGTGTGTATACCAGGCATCTTTTGTATATTTTATTTATTTATACATAATTGTATTATCATTTATGTGTCATATTGGTGCTTTTGACGCCTGGCCTCTTGACCTTTGTCCCCCCCCCACCCCCGTCCAGGTGCTTCACATGGTGCGTAACGCTAAGCTGGTGGGCCAGTCCATCATAGCCTACCTGCAGAAGAAGGGCTACCCAGAGGTGGCGCTGCACTTTGTCAAGGATGAGAAGACCCGCTTCAGCCTGGCTCTGGAGTGCGGCAACATCGAGGTACGTCGGCGATCGCCTCACAGCCTCGGGCTAACCTCCGCTGAAGACGTCCTTCAGTTCTGCCTCTCTCTTGGCACGAAGGGCACAGGTTGAATCCGGAGTCCACCAGGTGGATTTCGTTCATATTTCTTAGCCACTGGTGTTCGGGTCGTCTAGAAATGCAACCTTCCCATAATTTTCCATGACATTGCGCCATGCTTATATACTCGCCGACGATAAAGGTTTCACGGGGGTGACCGTCCAGTATGCAGTGTGCAGCGTTCACTAACACCCTCCCCTCCGCCCCTCCAGGTGGCTCTGGAGGCAGCCAAGGCCCTGGATGAGCGCAGCTGCTGGGAGCGCCTGGGGGAGGCGGCTCTGCTCCAGGGCCACCACCAGGTGGTGGAGATGTGTTACCAGAGGACCAAGAACTTCGACAAGCTCACCTTCCTCTACCTCATCACCGGCAACCTGGCCAAGCTGCGCAAGATGATGAAGATAGGTGAGGGAGATGAAGAGACGTGTGTGTGAGGTTAAGATTGAATGGGTGTTTTTACAGCCATGTGTCTGATAGGGATGTAAGGACTCAATTTAACCGTCATTTGATTCCAATTATGTCATAACATTTTATATTTTGTTTGATACAAATCGATTCATTTTGAAAAAATGAATGGGTGGGTCAGTCAACATTAACTGTATATATACAATTTAAACCTGAAACCGGGACATAAATTCACATTGTTTTTTGTAAATGAATTAATTTGATTTGATTGAAATGATCTATTTTACAGATCAATACATTTGGATTTCCACATTCATATTGGATCTTTTCACACCCCTACTATACAAAGTGTTGGTTTGTTAGAATTAGTTGTGTGTGTTCTGTGTCTGAGCCATGTGACATTCAGAGTGAATTCTCTCTCTCTCACGCGCAGCGGAAATCAGGAAGGACATGAGTGGCCACTACCAGGGAGCTCTGTACCTGGGCGACGTCAGCGAGAGAGTCCGCATCCTCAAAAACTGCGGACAGAGTGAGTCCACACCTTCTCTTTCCCATTCACATGGAGCGTTGTCTCCACGCACGTCCACATTCTGGACACTAGACGATGTCCCGGTCAGGGTCTTAGACTGGGATGGGGTAAAGGGAATGTTACAAACGTTGCCATGGAAACGGGACTCTTATCGGACTGCAAAAACCCGGCGGTCAACGGGATGAGGCGTTCACAGGTACACGGCCTCAGTATCCCGGGTAGTATTGTATGGAATTCCAAAATGGAAAATGTGCAGTCGGAAAACACCAGTAATCACACACTCGCTCTTTCATTCTCTCTGTCTACTGACATTCTCTCTAAGTATTGTCCATGCTCTGCAAACTAAGTTCTGATGTGTGTTTGTGTATTGTGTCCAGAGTCTCTGGCCTACCTGACAGCTGCAACTCATGGGATGGATGAAGAGGCTGAGGCCCTGAAGGAGACCTTTGACCCCGAGAAGGAGACAGTATGTGGAGGAAACACTCCTCAAGTCCTCACTCATACGTCATTCACGTGAAAATGGATGTTATCACAGCGGTTCCCGAACATTTTCATGTCAAAAATACCCTTAAATAGATTGTGCCTTAGGCCACTGAATTGCATGGTTGTTTGTTTATACTCTAAGTGTGGAGAGAGTGAAACCTGTGATCAAAATAGTCAATCTCATGCATTCTCTCATTGGGCTAACCTTAAAAATAGTCAATCTCATGCATTCTCTCATTGGGCTAACCTTAAAAATAGTCAATCTCATGCATTCTCTCATTGGGCTAACCTTAAAAATAGTCAATCTCATGCATTCTCTCATTGGGCTAATCTTTAGTGAATGACAAAACAGTAAAATTTTACTACTTCTCATTTTGCTCTGCATCCCCTGGAACCGCTTCAGTGGCCCCCGGGGGCCCCTGGACCCCACTGTCATAGACTATCATGAAATATCAAACAATCGTGGATAAATCCCCCACACAGTTGAATGGATAAATCCCCCACACAGTTGAATGGGTAAATCCCCCACACATTTGCTTGCGTAACAGTTGGATCTTGCGTCTTGTAGGTACCAGAGGTGGATCCCAACGCCCAGCTGTTGCAGCCTCCTCCACCCATCAACCCCCTGGACACCAACTGGCCTCTGCTCACCGTGTCCAAGGGCTTCTTCGAGGGAGCCATCGCAGCCAAGGGTGAGTCCTCAGATCCGACAGAGCCAGATATAGACCGCTTGTAAGTTTCAAAACATTTGGGGGGACTGGATTATTATGGGCTGCCCCCATGTTTGATGTCATTCAGTTCCGGCAATGGAATAGTGAAAGGCAATTGATTGAATTGGAAGTGAAGTATACCCATCTCCAACATACACATACACTATCTAGATGGGTTTCATGTACTGGTGTGCTGAGGAACCTTACTCAGAATCAGTGGTGGGTGTTCTTCTTTGTAAATGTTTCTTTAGTGGGGAATGAAACCACAAAATGCTTTCTCAGTCGATAATAAAACCACTAATGACGTGAGAGACATGTCCCGGTGGCTTTTCCAGAAGGAACGGTGCTGACCTCTGTCATGTTTCCGGTCTGTGTGTCGTAGGGAGGGCAGGACAGATGGCAGCCGACCTGGACATGGAAGCTCCCGGAGGAGAGGGCTGGGGAGAGGATGCTGAGCTGCAGCTGGATGAAGGTAATTCTGTCGTCGGGCCGCGGTTCCTACTGCTCGCGGTTATATCCTGGAGTGTCCTGGATTCTTTTGAGGGGTGTGTTGCAGACCGGGAAAGTCTGGGAATTTCATACAGTTCTCTTGGGAACGCAGGGAATACTGGGGAATTTTACAAATCGGTCCACGTAGAGGAATCTGCCAGAATGTACTTTCTCATCGAATTGCCCATCTAAGATTTCTTCCTTTTTCCTATTAAAGTTTTCCCTTTTGGGGTTTAGCCAGGCGGTGGTGTACCTTTGTGGGCCTGTGAAGCCCATTGAGACATGTATTGCGATTTTGGGGCTATACAAATAAATTTGACTTGACTTTATAATTTGTTTGACGCACATCCATTGCATCAGATGGCGCTGAACAGCTGTTTGCATCCATTGTACAGCCACTTTTTCACATCAAATTGTCCAACTGTAATGGGAACCAGACTGTTTATCCCTTTTAGAACTTTCCTGATCTGGAAAATGACATCAACAAACCAGGAAGGAATTTAAATGTTTGGGTCGTTGAAGTGCTCCGGCATACCCATGGAATTTTACATCAGGGCTTTTATCCTCAATTTATTATCTATTTAACACATAAAAGCAGTAGAAAGGGACAACAAACGTAAGCAAAATACACTTGTGCATTGGAGACCAGAAGTCCCAAGAGACTTAGGAGAGGGAGACTTCATCCCAAAACATAACATTACTCACAGTATTGCATTTTTAAACAACAGGAATTTGCTGTGAAATGTTGAAAATCATATAAGAATACAAAAAAACAAATAGAAAGAAAAGTGAATTAGCTCATAGTGAAATTTTGTAAGAAAATTTGAGCAATTGATTAGAAGAAAACAAATGATCACACAACAAAAAAGTGTGATTAAGTGTGTGTGAATTCTAGTGTGTGAAAACTAGTCGTCATATTTTGTATTTCCCTAACAACCTTTGGTATTTCCCCCCCTCTCTCCTTCCTTCAGATGGCTTTATGGATGCCCAGGATGGCTTAGGGGAAGAGGGAGGCGTGGCGAAGGATGAGGGAGGAGGCTGGGAGGTGGAAGAGGACCTGGACCTGCCTCCAGAGCTGGTGAGAAGAGCTACACCCTTCACACATATTCCCCCTCAGAGCCAATCAGGGTACAGTTTGAACTGTCAATCTGAGAGCATCATCTCCTTCCCTTAACCACGATAGGACGTGCCGGCTGGCGCGGGAGGAGGGGCAGAGGATGGCTTCTTTGTCCCGCCCACCAAGGGCATGAGCCCTGCCCAGATGTGGTGCAACAACTCCCAGCTGCCGGTGGACCACATCCTTGCCGGCTCCTTTGAGACTGCTACGAGGGTACGTCGACACAGGAGTGCCTGTGTAACCTTTCAGCACTCTCGCAAAATGAGAGTCTCTCCATATCGTCTACTGTCTCAATAGTCGTTTTTTTTTTTAGACACGA
>OMKL01023780.1:2278-13177 GCA_900302295.1 Parasudis fraserbrunneri
CAAGTAACCACATATTGGCCCTCGATTGGATCGACCTATTAGTGATATCATACACATGCAACTCAGATTCCAGGGAAGCACAGATAAGCTCTCATTCTCGAGCGGCGGAATGTGAAGAGTTGAAAGTTCTGAACAAATAACAGTCTGTATAGTCAAAGGCGTGCCTCCAAGAGAAGTTGACCATAACAAAACACGTTTTTTATCTGTAAAAACAGCACCCCAAGTTAAATTAGGTAAAAGTATTTGGCATTGAATGTACAAGAGAATCAAAGGTAAAACTGATATTTCAGTGTTTGGAAGTGTTCAGTCCTTGATGCGTTGACCTCTATTGTGATGGTGACACAGCTGGGGGTCCAGTGATGCTGGCGTTTATTGATTCCTCTTACATGTTTGAAATCGTCATTTTATCACGTTTTGTATCCAAAACCTTTTTCTTCTAAGCAACTAGTAACTGCAACATGCATAGAGCCTAAGTGTAGTGGAGAAAGAAGTAGGGTTAATTTCCTTGAGATATAGTGGAGTAGAGACTTCCCTAATGGGGGCGACAGTGGCTCAGGAGGTAGAGCCGTCGTCTGTTAATCTGAAGGTTCCCGGTTTGATCCCCGACTCCTCGTGGCAGCGTGTCGAAGTGTCCTTGAGCAAGACACTTAACCCCTAACTGCTCCCGGCGAGCAGGTTGGCACCTTGCATGGTTGCCTCCGCCTACGGTGTGTGAATGTGTGAGTGTGAGGCATAAGTTGTCAAGCGCTTTGGATAAAAGCGCTATATAAATGCAGTCCATTTACCTATAATAGAAATTGGCTACTCAAGTACCTCAAAACTATATGTAAGCACAGGAAAAGTAAAATTAGCCTACTTAGTTTCTTTCCACATCTGCATATGGTGTTTGGGTCCAACAGATACCTGATGATAGTATATGAGACAGCTTCAGTGGCACTGATGGTTCCTCCCTTTTTTTCTGCCACTAAATTAAGTGATTCTTTCTTCTGTACTGATCACAGGTCACTCCTCAGGTGTATGTAGAATTTGGTGATGGGTTTCTGGCAGCCAGTGGCTAACCTGAGAGACTATGCATCCCAGAATCCCCCGGGGGTGACCTTCTTCGTGTGTCTGTTGACTCTGTCCCTCTCATTCATCTGCCTCAGTTATTACGGCCACACACACACCCTGCCTAACCCTGACTCCACAAAGGTTAGTACTGAAGAACTTAATTTATCCAAACCCCTCCAGAATGGAGGCCATTTGGGAAGAATGAAATGTTGGGAACACTGGTATGGAGGGAGGGAGGGGAATTAATGACAACAATGCTGTTAGTTTTTTCTGTGGTTGGCTTGTAAGTGTGACAGTTCTATCAGCCAAATTGGTAGGAAGACAGCCTGTGTTCAGTCAATCTATTTATTCTAAAAACTACTTTGGTTGCTAAGAAATTAAATTGGCTAGTGAATTTCTGAATCCACTTACCACTGAGGCGCAGTTGGTGTGGTGGAACAACTTAGTTTCATGGTATGTGTTGACATACCAGACCAAAAGCACATTCAAAATATGGAACAGCATTGCAATCCATGCATACTCATAATGGAATGTTCCATACAGTCTAATTTACAGTTGAAACACTTTTAGTTGCATTCATGAAAAATTCCAACAATTGCACACAAAATATTTTTTCACATCCACACCTTTTTTGTTCATTATGCTTGTTCAGTAGAGCAGTCAGTTTTGGAAGGTAGACTGTTTGTTTATATAAACAAGGCTCTACTACCATACATGCATTCCTTTGACAAAGTGAAGTATTAATAGTCTGTATGATAAAGGGGTATGAGGAGTTTGCTAAACTGTAGGTATGTTGGTGCGTGTCTTGAGCTGATGTTTATGTCCAGTTCATAATCACTGTTGTCTCTTGTTAGGACTGGAACTACATGCTGTCATCCTTGTCACAGCTTCAACTGTGCATGGAAGCTAACGTCACATCAGTTGACCTGGGCTCCCCAGTGGCATCCACTCTTCAGACATTGCAGGACACAGGCGGAATACCATCAGTTATTTCCTCAATGAGCCCTGTTACCCACCTGCATCTGAAGGTTCCACTAGCTGTGACATACAGCTCAGCCTACCAACCTGGTGTGGGTATACACACCACTATGATGGCCAGTCAACTAGGTCTTGTTGGTTAGTATCGCATGGCTGCCACAATCATGTTGAAGTACCCAAAATCACTGTCATATGAAGGAGAACACTCTGCAGGAATAGTTTTTTTGGACTACACTGATAGTGCTATTTCACTGCCAATTTTTCAGTTCCGATCCAAGATTTGCAAACCATGACTATTGACATACTGATCAGTATTGACATAGACCATTAGTTTGGAGTCACCGGACAAAAGTGATGCTATGTAGATATAATTCATATTTCTCTATTAGAGGGATCTAGTGCCAAAGATGCAGAAAATCAAGTCACTTAATTTAGATTTCTGACATGTTGTTACAAGTGGCTTTTGGTATGGGATTTTAATTTGTGGGAAAGTCTCGGATACTAATTTTTAGCCTGGTATCAGCCCAATACCTGATACCAGTATCAGTATGCATCCCTAATAGTTTGGTTTTAAAACAAGATAAGAATGTGTCAAATCCTGCATTGTTATGTTTTGCTCTCCAGGCAAAGAAACTGTGAATGTGACACTACAACAACTGTCTCAGCCTGAAGGAAATGACACGTACACCTGCATCACCATCAGTGCACCTACACACCTCCTACCCCAGACCCCGTGAGTTTCCACCCGCAGTATCCGTATACTCTCAAAAGTCTGTCATAAAAACTCTCGATTTCTCTCTCTCACTCTCCTCTGCGTGGTGTAGGCCTCTTGGAGTAATATCCCAAGAGGTTTCTAGGTGGGCGACATGCCAAAGAATTCCAGTCAGCACATTGACGTGTGTGTGTGTGTGTGTGTGTGTGTGTGTAGTCTTCCCCCAGAATGTCCAGTGAATGAGAGAATTGTGTCACCAATACATGTGATATCCATGGAAAGAAGCCACCCACCATCTGCGGCATCACATGCTTGCTACAGCTTACAGTCCAAGCATGACCCAACGCTCACAGCGATGTTGACACAGGTACTCAGGGACACTATGCTGCTGTTATCCTCTTCTCCATTTTTTACACTAACTCACATTCACTCGCTGTCCTCATTTTGTTTTGTTTGTATTCGTATTCTGTAGGAGCAACAAGGCGTGGCAGGCCGGCATCTGTTGGAAGTCAGTGCATGTCTAATAGGAGTATGTTTGGTGCTCTGTTTATCTGCTAGTTTGACACACTCACTGGCACGCCGGTACTATGGGAATGGATTGGATCTGCACAGGGTAACAGTCAATCCTTATATTAGCAGAACTTTTTGATGTAATATAATTTTGCATTCTGTTTCCACTTTTTAGTTCACTCTTAAGTATGCCACTGCTCTCCATTCAAATGCCACGCTTTGATTTATCTTATTTTTTTTCTCACAGGAGCCATTGATGGACTCCTGAGCACGTTTCACCCCCTAACGTTACACCATGGAGAGGTCATATAATAGCAGCTGGAAAGAGAGAAACTAAGGATGTATCATTTGAACGGAAGACAAATAATGAGAGAAAAAACACTTACAAAGGAGACTAGGCAAGCAAGAAACAGAAAGAAGGACATAATGGAATTTTTGATGGGACCATGGTATTATTGGAGCAACTCTTCCAAATGGTAAAAGTTGCATTGTTGCTTAATCTGAAATTTGTAACAGAGTTATAGATATATATTATAGTTATAGACAAATATCTATAGTTATACAATAATATTATTGTATAAACTTTGGATCTTGTTTGATATAGTGAGTAACAGCTCAGGGATCAGATTGCCCATTACCATGGCATTACTGACTTAAATCCATGATTTTCGTTTTTCTACTCTGCGAGTAGGATATTATAAGCATGTTAACAGAATTAATAGTTTCTGTTTAGCTTACTATATTCAAGGTCTTCATATGTGCTGTGTTACTGTGTCTGCTTTCATTTCCTGCTCTGTATATGAGGTTGAGAGGTCGTTGCGGCCATCTAAATCTTAAGTAATCAACATTCACGACCTGGCCATCTTGTGCAAAGAAAACCAAACTCAGTGCAATGCATTTGAAATACATATGTGGCAACACAGTTGTGCTATTATCTCCTGCTACCATGTTGTGTCCGGTGGACTCACTTGCCAGGTAATGCTGTTTGCCATCATTATTATTACATTTTCATTTGCCCACAAAAGCAGATGGGAAGAACTAAATGCAAGCGTGTGAACCTGGTCCCATCCAGGATTATTCTGCACAAGGGCCAAACCCTCATTAAACACAGCAACCTTTCTTACATGACCAGTCTCCAGCTTGCAGCAAATTATCCCAGCTTGGGCTCTTTCTGATGTCCCAGGCACAGCCAGGAGCAGAGGAGGGGGATACTTGTGTTCTTTTGTTTGTTTGTCAAGTTTCATTAATTTTATTTGTTTTAATGTTTCTGTAATGTTATATCTTAACACTTTTACCATATTGTGCTAATAATTTTACTATTTGTCTGAATATTTATACTGGTAATAAAAAATCTTAAGAAGTTGTACTATTTTGATGTAATTGCATCACAGTGTACCTGCACGTCTCATCTCCTGACACTACCTTATTACTTTGGTGTCAACAAATATGTGCGCCTGTTTTAATCCTACATAAAATATTCTCCAAGACCCAACAGTGCAGCAGCAGCAGCAGCAGCAGCTTACATTACCAGCTCAACATGCACTTCCTGGTCCAAAGTTGCTGAATTCGTCTTCCAATCAGTGTTAAGATATACATATTAGCGCAGTCTCCTATAGGCTATTCGCTCATTGCAAAATAGAGGTGGGTGTTCCCGTTGAGTTACCCCTTTGCGCGCTGTGGTGGCGTGTGAGCGAGGGCAAAGGAGTATGAGGGTTTCTTCGCGGCCTGCGACGGGATGCTAATGTTTTTGGAAAAGGAAATGTGACATTAATAACCCTTTAATCATCGACGAACGGAACATACTACCGGGAAGTCATTCTGAAGTCGCTGGCCTCTTAAAACGGTTTGCAGAGTTTGTGAATATTTGTTTTTATGTCTTCTCTGACAAGCGTTTAAGCTAGCTAGCTTAGCTAACGTTATGTTGGATCGTTTGGTTACAACAGTCCATGCATGTAAGACGCTAATGTTAGCTAGCTAGATGGCTAGCAAGCTAAGTTGGATATGGTCATGAATGTTGCAGCCCTGTAACGTTATCAGATAAGAGTGGAAGGTTAAGTAACTTAAGCTGAAGGCTCTCTAACTAATGCTAGTATTTGTTGAAGCATGAGTGGGCATTGCATTGCCTCCCACCACTCAGGACTGTGATCGTGTCATCTCCCTCATAAATAACGATAACGTTTGTGTATCTATTAAACCAAACGAGCCTGCCCTACTCTGCTGCTCTGTTCCAGAAATTAGTGTTGATTTCAAGCAGGCCTCCCACGTGAGTTTATTGAGACAGGGAGGGAGGCCTGATTTAAGCGGGTGGTTGCTGGTTACCTAGTCCTAGGCCTTGTTGAACGCAGACATCGTTCTTTCAACCATACTAATCTTCATTCCAGATTATAGATTAGCCAAATGCTGAATCCTGAATATGATGCAGTCTCTGCCTGGGACATACCCTGTTTTCTTCATCTATGAAATCTTAGATTTATCCTCTGCTGTTACTTCCGCGCCCTCAAATACGTGATTCTTTAGGAAGAACGCTCTGGGATAGAGCTTTGGTGGACTGAAGCCAGAGTGAAGACCACGAAGGGAACTGGAAATAATAATATTGAGAGACGATGGCCTACTCAAACTACAGTAGCCTGAACAGGGCTCAGCTCACCTTTGAGTATCTGCACACAAACTCGTAAGTATAATTTGATTTAGATACAATACATGTTGGACTTTGCACTCATAATAAGTTGTCTACTTGAACTCACTCACTGAAATGCAACTTTAAAGGGGAATGCCACCCATTTAAAGAATTCACATATGTTCTTCCTGTGCCCTAGGACTGTTCAGTCAATATTTGTGAACAAGCACCACTCTCCTAAAGCTAGGGGCAAAACCTTTATGTGTACCAGTATTTCAGCCAGGAAATAATGGTGGTAATTACACAACAAAACATAATCACTAAGGTATCAATGCAGTTATGAATACAGGATATATAAAAAAAAATAAAAAAAATTCTGTTCATCTTCAGAGATAATAAGTCAGAAGTGGGCATATTGGTAAACTCTTGAAATGCTCAGTTTAAGTGTGGAGGTATAGTCGATGTGTACAAAAGCTTATCTTCCTTACAACATGCCTTCATGGAGAAAATGGTGTTCAATCATAAGTCCAATTGTAGCGTATATTTACGTAGATGTAATTATGCACGTTGGACACAAGGGTGCACTGCATTTTATTGGTGTAGATCAAATGAAGTACTGCATAGTACAAACACACAAAGGTTAATGAAATTGTTCAACTAAACCTGTGCCAGGCAGACAAAGTTACCATTACCCAAAACTTGTGTTCTGTTGCGTGGAGGACATGTAAAAATCGACATAGAAACGTACAAACGTGTTCTGCATCTCGAGAGCTCAGCCACACTGCATCACCCCCACCCCCCCAACACAGAAACGCCGCCGTATGACGTCACCTGGAGGACGGCAGACCTCTAGTTAACTACAGATGCTATTTTCAACTGCAGTGGGCCTCTCAATGTAAATTGAGAAAATAGTGGCTACGTTTCATTAATCGTTTGCTTTGCCCTCCCTGACTTGCCCTTGGTGGTACGTAGCACAGCACATCACAGGAGTGGGCACTTGCGGAGGGGCAGGGTTTAAGGGGAGCAGCGGATTGAAATGGAATGCACTTGCGGTTATGCAGACAGTGGGGAAATCTAAAGCTCTAGGGGGGTAAAGGTGAAGTAATTACACAGAGTAATGAATCAGAAAATATCCCAGATAGGTAGATTTTTGTCTAGGATTATTATAATTATCTTTATTGTTTGTTTACTTACACTTTTTGTTCAATCATTGGTTCTCGCACAGGAAACAGCAAAAAAACGCAATGCTTTCTGGCAAAAATGCGCCTCTGAGTGCACATCCCTGTTGACTCGCTCCCTCTGCCCTTGAAGGGTCGATCTCACAAAGTTCACTTGAGTTTTTCATAGTAATAGAATGGTACTTAAGACGGCAGTGGGGATTCCCCAGAGGAGAAGTGCAGAGGGGAAGTCGGCGATGGCATGTTAAAGGACTAATGAAACGTAGCCAGTGTCTGCTGTTCACTAGAGGTATCCTCTCCTCCGGGTGATGTCATCCGGTGGAGTTTCTTAGGGGGGCGATACAGCTGAGCTCTCGAGACAAAGAACATGTAGGTACGGTTTAAGTACAATTATCACATGTCCTCCTTACAGTAGAACAGTAGGATTCAGGTTAAAAATCTGCGAAATGCCCCTTTTATCCTGTAACACCGACTGAAAGAATTTGAGGGGAAAGAAGAGAGAAAAAACCTGCTGACATTATCGTCTTTCGGAGGCTCTAGTAGTCTCAAAGTTAATACTACAGTCGTATGAAACTAGAGATCTTGAGGAGTCTAGAGATACCGGCCAGTTTAGCATACTGAGAAAGGGGAGAAATTCTGCTCCAATCTGGCTATAACGCAGGCAATGCAACCAATACTACTGTCTTTCAGAGGCTGTTGTGGGCTCAATTCTTAATCTAGAGTGAAAATGGAGGTATCACCTGAAACTGCAGACATTGAGGAATCTGTAGATGCCAACCATTTCATGCAACTATACCAGGAGATGGATGATAATTTGCTCCAAAATGTAACCAAATTTTAGAGCACAATTTAGTAATTTACTGATAGCATAAAATAGCTGGTACCTATGAATTCCTCAAGATGTCTTGTTTCCTATGATACCCCTATCTTCTTTCTAGCTTTAAAATTGAGCCAGCTATGACCTCCCAAAGATGGTGATGTTGGCCGTATCAGTGTTTCCTTGTTATTATTTGATGGTCCAGCAAACTCTTTTCTTTGCTGGCCCCTAGTTTGATTACCAGACAAAAGTTTCCTGTCACGGACAAGCTCTTTCATCATGAACGCTGACTTGAGTTGTTCAGTGTTCATGTTCTTGTGGACATGATGAGGAGGTGCGGAGTAAACGCGTTGTTCTTATCAACAATTCAGTGTTCATGGAATGCTGGTTAAGAGCTGGTCCACTGCGACCTAGGCTCAGACAGTTCTTCTTGCAGTGTCAGAAATTTTGGGTCATTGATGCAATGTGCAGCGTGGCTTTTGTCATGAGGCTATCCTGGTGAATGACCAATAGGAACACAGAAGGATATGATGGTGGCTTGGCAGCACGGTGGTAAAGAATGTAAATGTGTCAAACTTGAAAAGAAAGCGAGTACAGCCCAATTGGACCAAAGATCTGGTGGAATATGTGTGGGAGACTTGAATAATTATAGCTTGAAAATGGAAGCTTTTTAATGTGTCATCTTTGACCACAACAGACCCCAAACAGACACTCCTTGGATTAGAACCGGTGAAGCTACCGCTTAAGCTACCTAGATTACAAGAAAGTAGATGCAAAGTATTTCTATACATGCGTGTGAATATGTTGTGTTGGGCCAGCGGCTAAAGTTAAAGTGATGTTGAAATGATGCGTGTTGGCTGGCCATCGGCAGATGTAGGAAGATTTTACCTCTTTCCCATCACACCGGCTATGACAATCTGACATAATAAACGTAAAAGATGACCAAAATCGCAGTGTGTGTAGAGGCCTTAACACCTGGCGCTACCTATATCACTCACAGATCCTCTCAGAATCAACAAACACCCACACTCATTTCTTATTTTTGATGATTTTGGTGTTGTCTGTTCTCAGGACAACCCACGAGTTCTTGTTTGGAGCCTTGGCTGAGCTTGTGGACAATTCCAGGTACCCATAATGATTATGAGCTGAACCAAAGATTATTCACAAGTCTGTGGTGTGGAAGAACCTCATAACCTGTTTCCTGTTTTAAAGTAAAATACAATCTTACAACTGCTCATTTCTTTCTTTCACAGGGATGCCAATGCCACACGAATAGACATCTATACCGGTACACATCAGATTCACTCACACAGTCAATAACACACTTAAGCACACACATACACATACTGTCTTATCCTAACCCATATATCCCCTATCTTTCTGCTTGGCTGACAGAGAAGAGACCAGAACTACGTGGTGGATACATGCTCTGTTTCCTTGACGATGGAATAGGAATGGACCCTAGTGAGTGACTGACATAATTTGAGATATGGCTAAATGAAAGTCACTTGATATAGATCCATCGTGATTGTCCATGGGTTTTTTTCAGATCATAAAATTTCCTTCCCATGTAGAAACACGGTGATACTATATTCCTTCTCTTCTCTCTTTTAGACGAAGCTACTCATGTGATCCAGTTTGGAAAGTCAAGTAAGCGGTCACCTGAGTCCACTCAGATTGGCCAGTATGGAAACGGACTGAAATCGTAAGAGCCTTGTTGAACTCCCAAGTGGTTTCCTGGTACTGCTGGGCTTTTCTTATGCCAGTATTAAAGAATTTTCAGAAACAACTGTAACTCTTTGGTGTGTGTGTTTCAACAGGGGTTCCATGCGTATTGGGAAGGACTTCATCTTGTTTACTAAAAAGGGCAACAGCCTCACTTGCCTGTTCCTGTCAAGAACATTCCACGAAGAAGAGGGGCTGGATGAGGTCAGTATCAGGGGTCAAGGTTCAGATGGAGTGTTAGGATGGCGTATTTCCTTTTACTGCCTTATGAATGCCTAGGTTGTTCATCATCCCCCTCATTGAATGCCATTGATTGGGCGCATCTGGCAGTCACAGATGTTACACCCAACATCTGTGTTGGCAGTTAAGACATTCGGTTAAGTATTTAAGACATTTAAGATTTAGCCTTAGTCCTCTTGAGACTTTGGTTATCCAAAAAGTTTACAACACAGAGATTTGTCCTTTTGTCGTAGCTTTGAAGTTGAAGCAAGTAGTTTATTTCGGATGCGTCTGAGCTTCTAAAATGGCCCATGTAAATTTGTCTTATTATATATTTGGACCTCTGTCTTTAGGTGATAGTGCCTCTCCCTACCTGGGATCTCAAAACCAAGGAGCCGCAGACATCCGACCCTGAGAAATATGCCATTGAGACCGAGCTCATCTTCAAATACTCCCCGTTTAAAAATGAACAGCAACTGATGGAGCAGTTTAACAAAATAGAGAGCAGCAGTGGTAAGTGTGTGTGTATGTGTATATCAGTGGTCCCCAAAGTGGGTGCCGCGGCACCCTGGTGTGCCGTGATAACTGTCCAGGGGTGCCGCGCACAATCTGCTCATTTTATGTTTTAATTCTACATAATTGAGTTTACCATATAGCTTACAAAAACTTGATTTAATTACATGTCAAAACAAGTTTATAAGCTGACTAAACACGGGTATTGTACATATTTTAAAATTACATCAAATTTAATAGGCTATATTTGTTACTGAATGCATATTTACATTGCAGAGATGCTTTCTCAACTTTCGTCAAGCAATAGTGTTTCCTGCTCGAGTCTCATTTGTTCTAAAATCCCCCCCTATGAATGAAGACTACGACCAGCTTCGGGATCCGTTAAGCTCTCTCTCTCTATGTCTCTCTCTCTCTCTATCCACAGCATCGGTTGCGACTTTGGCCACCAAAGCCAAAGATGAATTTGCAGAATTATCAACAAATGGACCACACAGTAGTGCACACTAGTTTTGCATTGGCAAATCTATTTCCACACTGTGTTTTCCACACCGTGTTCGGATATATTTTGGCTTCTGGAGAC
>OMKL01023790.1:1571-18881 GCA_900302295.1 Parasudis fraserbrunneri
CCGCGCACACATACACACACAACTGTTAAAGGAAGGCAACACCACAAAAACAACGTACATTTTTCAGACACATCGCCTGGGGATTAATGATGTCATTTTGATGCAGTGAATCCTGAAATCCAGACTTCGGAAAATAAAATATCCACATAGTGTTACAGTAACACTGACATTTACATGTTCAGCGGAGACTCTACCATATGCAGGGGTGTAGAAGTGGGGGAAAAGTGGAACTGATGAGCCAGGGTCAGCTGGCATGGGCCCTCAGAGGGTCTTGATTTATAGCTTGTTTTAAAGGTTCAAAATTTGGTTTTCATGAGGGCACATGAGACTCATCATTTGCACAGGGACCAGAATGTCTTGCTGTGCCCCCCGACTATACGAGATGCATGTTGCTAATGTGGTGCATGCCATCCTGTAAGTACTCCATAGGAAGGATAAATGACAAAACATGATTTAGGATTATTACTCAACACCAATATATGCCAGATGGTCCACCAACGAAACTCTAAACCAATCTCAAAACTCTCTGCCAGTCCTCATGCCATCCAACCGACCTGACCGAGTGTCCGGTGTGTTTACCGCACACGTCAGCCTGGCTCAGTGCCATGAGGCAGATGTCCGGAAGAGAGCTGGAAGCTGTATTCTGAGAATCAATGGCCATGACTGTGAGCTTTAACGGTTTCCACTCCCGCGTGGACATGTGTCCTGCTGCTGTCTCTCACTGCTGCACAGCCTTACTGTCTGTCAGACTGAAGAGGCGCTTGTGAAAAAATAACTATCTTGGTCATTGAGAAATCAGTGACTTGTAGACCGCACTCAGCCGAGTCCAAAGTTGACCAGATCACTCGGTGCAAATGAATCATGGATATCATATTGCTCGTTCAGGACTGACAATCTTGCTTTTAGACCAGTGACCTGATTTCTCTCTGTTCCACAGACTAAAACTCAATGGCAACATAAATCTTCCTAAAACAAATAACTTGGATGATGAACATGGAACAACAGACCATAAAATCATGCAATCAAGTCTTTAAGCCTCAGACGCATTATGCAGCAGCATAAGGAATGCCCTCTTGAACAGGACAGGTGTTTGTATCTTCACTTTGGAATTCTAATGAAAAAAAACAAAAAACGGTGACTTTGGTATTTCTATACGAGATTACTCCGAAGCAGTTGGAAGATTCCACAACCCCATCCAAACGATGAATGAAAAGTCAACTCTAAGGTTGGCACCACGTGGCAAAAGCAGCCGCCATTTCACCCTCCCACGTGGTCTCTTCACACACAGCCATGATCAAGACGACTTTCCGGCACACTCCTTCTTTTTTTTTTAACCCTTACAAAATCCCAAAACGAATAAACCTTTGACCAGACACGTATACATACAGAAGGGACAGACAGAGGAAAGTGGACACTGGTTGTCCTTTAAGGGAGAGAGGAAAAAAAGGAGAAATGGGGAGAGCACTGACCATGTCTGTGTGCGCCGTCCAGGCGAGGGACAGAAAGAGACAGGAACAAGTGCTGATGTCAGAGTCATACTCAAGATGATACTCAAGTGTAAAGGGGGGCTAATTTGGTGGCTGGCCCAGTTAAGGAGCCGTATTCCCTTTCAAACAAGGCCCGTGCTGCCAAGACGTGACAGTGGGAGGAGGGAGTGTAACCCATCATTCTGAAGGGGGTCAGGTGGTGGGGAGGCCCAGTGAAGAGGAACCATCTGTCAGGACGAGGGGGGGACACACATGTGTAGTAAAATATAGTAGAACTAACTCTGACACTCACACGCGCGCAGAGTCATGCTAACACATGCACACACAGTGAAAGACACATGTTTGCACATTATGGGTGTCAATCTGTCCTTAGGACTATGCAATATGCATCTTGATTCATAATTAAGGATTCAATTCAGGAAAGACATTTTTGAGCAGGATTACGATTTATTGAAAAACAGCATCACATCTCGCTCTGTCTTGTAGTAGTTTCTGTATATCCTCTGTCACTGGCTTTCTTCCACTCTATTCTGAAAGCCTGTGAAAGCAGTATCAGGTTTTGTGGATAGAAAGGGGAGGGGACTTTCTGTTAGTTGGTGACATGCTCCCTCCACAAGGAGGAGGTGTTGTCTTTTAGTCTGCCATGCAAAGCATACAACAAGGATCTTACACTGTTGTGTACACACTGTACATCAAACGCGCAAGGTTTCCATATTATTTATCAATGTGCTTGTTACTTGCTTCTGTGCTTCCCACCCGTTTGGCAAATGACAAACAACACTACGTGCAACCCGTCATGACATGCGCACTGCTAAGTCACACCTCCTCACGTTCCATTCCAGCGGGCAGTTTCAACCAGCTTTTCATCTGGTTTTTGTTCCAGAGCTCCTGTCAAGTGCGTTTTCATGCATGACAGAGCAATGGCTACATGAGATTGCTTTCTGTATAACAACTCAGAATTTATGATAGCCTATACATTTTGTTACCATCTAATGACAGACATAATAATAATTTCGGACAAGAGGGAGCTGTAACTGTCTATGGCTAGTTTGTTTGTTCATTTGCTGCCACATGCATTGAGTGACCTTGGCACCCAGATACTTAAAGCACTTATTGACTCCTCTAAAGGGGGAAAGACTGGGGAGAAGTCAGGCTGCTGCTGGATTAATGGGAAATAACTCAAGATTTATTTTGCATCCTGAAGTAGAGACTTGGTCCAAATTTCTCTGGTCCGCTTTTGACAAAACTTGGAGGAATGATGCATCTTGCCACTGTGTTTCAGAACACGTATATAGCACATGGTACATATTCTTGAGAAGACTGAGATACACCAAGGCCTATACTACATATACAACATATATGTATACTTAATACAAGCATGAAGTGACATATTTGTCACAAATTGGTTCAAAGGGTGACTACATCATCTGTGGGAGGTGGCATGTTTACGGTAGCCTTGTTTATTTTTTTTAAAGGGGAATGCCACCCATTTTAAGAATTCACTTCAATCAGTGATGTCACTGGGATGTAAAATATGTGTTTTCCTGTCTTCCAGTCACACGGAGCTCAGATCCTGCCCCTTTTGGTTTTGGAACAACATGGAGCTTCTTTTGCACTTTTTTCTCTGTATACTTGTAAAGTGATTTGGCATGATCTAATTTCAGTCATTATAAAGGTTTATATTAAATGAGTAGCTATTGAATGTATCTTTGTGAACTGAAGTGATATAATCATTATTACAGGGAGTAAGCAATGTAATACAGTAATATGTATAACACCAAAAATAGAACTCCCCCAGTCCTGTTCCATTATGCTAGCCTGCACCGCCACCTATTGGCCTTCAATGGAGCTACAAATCCAAATTTGACCTTTTACCTTCGACCTATGTTAAGAAAAAGCGATAGGTTGGGAGATTGTTAATTATTTGGGCATAATATGCTACATTAAGGTGCAATAAATAGTTATTAGAGTTATAATAATTGTAACAAAAATGCGAACGTAATCTTTTAGTATTTAGCTAAATCTGTTGACCTCTAACAAATACGCCATGATGCTTCTTCAACGCATGCGCTGCCTCGAAAGGAGAGCAGACGAGGTCGAATTCTAAGGATTTTTCACTTTCCTCATCAAAATAGTGCACAATGCCTTCGGACTACGATAAAGATGCATATCCAGAGCCTCCTCGTCAGACCCCAGCTGTGGATAAACAGACGGCTCTGCCAAATCCAGCGCTGATCCTCTCTAAACTCTTTTATTATTCTGTGGACCTTCCTGTCACCACATTCAGAGGTGAACAAACGCTAAGGCTAACACAGATAGCATCGCTAGATTTGCTACAGTGGAGCGTTATTATGCTATGTTAGTGAATACAATCTGTTATTAAACATTTAATCGCATCCAACTAGCAACCACAATTAAATGAAGGATTAACATCAATTAGGTGAATGACTTGTGCTTTCTGGAAAATAAGCTTCCTGACACCCTATCGTTAGCTAGCACACTGGATTGCTAACATCACCTAACATCATCTGCAAACTCAACTAACGTTAGCTGGTCTGCCTGACAAGTTAAGTTCATGTCATGCATGGACTCTGATGGAGTGGCTGAAACAACGTCAACATACACCAACAGGTCTAGATTTAGCAAACATAGGCAGTAAGAGAGTAAAGCCTATCTCAAACAAATGCAACCGCCTGACTTATGTTGACTGCTTACACCCTTCCATCTAGATTTTGTTGAGAGAGTCCAGAGTGGCAACAGACCTGTCTACTACCACCAGAAATTCCGCCGTGTCCCTGAGCTGACCGAGTGCCAGCAGGGAGACTTTGTCTGCTATTATGAGGCAGAGATGCAGTGGAGGAGAGACTAGTAAGTCCCAATGGGTTCTTTCAAGTTACCAAACAATAGAATAGATCTTTATTGGCACACATTTAGAACACATTTAGGTCGATGGCGGCACAAAATGCTGTAGCGTCTGTATAGCATCTTAGCATTCCAGTTCTCCAGAGGCAAGGAGCGTTACTGTCAGATATTTCAGAGGACAGTCAACTGGGTTGTGTTGGCCCCTGGAGAGCTGCAGCTGGATACTCAATCCCAGCACACCTGGCTTAAGTATTGTTATACAATCATGACTGATTAACTGTTTTAAAACAGGTGTGCTGGTGTTGCGCTGGAGTTTAATATAGCCAACACTATCAGCTGCTTTCAAGTTCACAAACACCATTGAATGTAATAAGCAGTGCTGGGAGTAGCACATTACTTTTACACATTAAGTAATATAAGACATCATTGTTAAATGTCAGTAATCACGTTACGGTTACTGATCTACCAACAGTTTGTCACAGTCATTATCCTTCCCTCTGTTGTTATGGATTCAAATAATGGTTTGATGTCCTGGTTCATGTTTGCTGTCACATTACTGAAGTTGTGTGTTGGATGAGGGAGTAGGAGGAGAGGCGCCAATAAGGATACAGCTGACTGCTTAAATGTCTCACACTCCTCCCCAAACAGCAACAGACCTCGCGTTGAGTGAGAATACATCACTGACCTTCACTTAACTACATTACTTTACCCAGGGAGTAATAAGTAATGCATTACTGTGAAGAGCAGTAACGAGTAATGTGTAATACAGTACATTTGTTGGTTAACGACCACAACACTGGCACTAGCCACAATGTTAATACTGAGTTATTTCTGGAACACCATGTTTACTATATGATGTGTGGGGAATGCTTTCAGTAGCTGGAGGATCTCCTTAATGGTTAGAGAATACCGTACTACGAACAGCGTACACTTACATTGCCACAGTTGAATTTGTCTTGGTATTTCCCTTGACCGCTGTGTTGCTGTGTCTCCCCACCTCAGCAAGGTGGACCAGGAGATAGTGAAGATAGTCCAGGAGCGCTTGAGGGCCTGTCAGCAGAGAGAGGGAAACAGCTACCATCAGAATTGTGTCAAGGAGGTCCAGCAGTTCGGTGAGGTGGCCAAGGCCTTCCAGGCCCGCTGTAAGTACCACACACACAGCACACACACACACACACAGACACACACTCCACTGGCAGTAACTTGAGAAATATGTGGTGCAAAAGCAGGAACGTGTGTAACTTTTTTCCTACCATGTATCTTGATACCATATGGTTATTGCCAAACTATTTGAGTTTTTCTTGTCCACATAATGAGGCGAGTCACTGCTTATTGTTTGTCCACACACACACGGCTTCAGTGTGGTTGCATTTGGGGTACTGCAGTGCTTTAAAACTAGGCGTCTGGCTCCTTCCTACCCCCTAAACTTTTTCAAATTAAAGGACGCTCGAGTGGTGTTTTGAGGGATGGATAGGATTTTTTGATGACGATCACCTGTTTAGTTGTGTATAAATACAGTCCAAACACATGGCAGTGTATTTACATTTTCCACTACTTGGATTGAAGAAACCGTTACAACAGCAACTGGATGACAAGTTTTGGTATAATCAACGGAGGCGTTGTCCAGTGATGGAGCATAAGTGGATACAAACCGAGGCTTGCTTCAAGACTCAAAGCACCGCTCGACACACCCCTTCGCCAATCTGAAGCCCTCGACACGTAGTCAACCCTTTCACAGATGTGTCATAGCAGGATAAACACAGTTTTTGTCAGGTTGATTTAGGTGCACCGGTGAGCCAGCTGGTTGGCCTAAATCAAGTAGACCAATTAGTAATTGTATTAGCTGCAGCTGTGTTTACCCTGCCAATAAATAGCCTTGTCATTGACAAGTGGCTAGTGTGTTTTCTACACCACTCTGGCCTAACTTTTCACAAATACAAAGAAGGATTCAGTTTTAGTGTTCATCCTTCCTGTTTTCAGCTACATTCACATGTTCAGCCATCTCTATATAGTAAGACTTAAGATTATTGTGTCATTGATAATCATGTTGGATATTATGCTAAATGTTTGATCAATTAATATATTCCATATATTGATAAAAAATATACTTTTCATCGTTGGCCAAAATAGCATCACAGCTTAGGTGTTGTAATGTTTAGCAGGTCAATTAAATAATGACCATTCATCACTCATAGATGCAGGGTTGACATTGTTTTCATTCATGTCTTTATCAGAGTGAAAAGCCAATGTAAAACCTATCGCAAAGTAAACATTTTTCATCATGTCAAAAATGCAGTACCCTCATACGGGTACCATGCAAGAACCCCCCTGTATGCACCATCTGAAATAGATGCAAAAATATGTTCACATTTTCCATTTGTAGCCAATGCCATTTTATAGCTCTGCCATCACAACACTATTATTTACTTTTCCAGATGGAGACCTGGGAGCGTACGCCAGTGGAAGGAAGTGTCTCATGAAGCAGAAAGAAAGGATGATGACAGCTCCGCCCCAGGCCTAGACACCTAGCTCTACCATGTTTGTTGTTCTCCTGTGTATTAAATGTAAAATAAATAAGTTTATGGGCTCAAGTCTTACTTTAATTTTATCTTCAGTTTTTAAATCCATGCTGCTGACGTGTTGTATACAATCCTGTTGACATTTGGAGCAAATGCATTGGACTGATGCACTATATGCACAATTAATTTGATAAAGTTTATTTTATAAACAGATTTCTGACCTGCCAATTGCTCAGCATGATTCTATTCTCATCAAAATGCTTAAAAGAACCATCCACTGCTTCTGCATCACATTTACCAGTCATGTACAACAAGTAATGTCACTTGACCAAGGTGCCCAACTTTTCAAATCACCATAGTCTAAACAAGTTACTTGACATGGCAAAGTAGACAAGTAATATTTCTGTTCTGCCCAGGGTCACACTTTTCCCCATTCATAATTTTGCAACAATAACAGTATTAAAGAAAAAGCCTTAAATTTCAGTGGCAATTATCAACCTTAATGAATTTGGTTACCAACTGCACATTGGAAGCATTTCAGGAAAAAAACATTTTTATCCAAGAGAAACCAATTACCCCTGACACAGCATTTTATAGACCTGATTTAAAACATATCCAGCGGACAACATAGAGTGATGTTTCAGAATGTTTTATTCATTCATCCAACAGTCCACTGTACAAAAAGTTTATGAGGAGGCAGCGGCCTGGACAGCAGCCTGGGTCCTCTGCACCGACACCCTGGTGTGAGTCTTGGCCAAGTGGTCAGTGAACTCCTGCAAGGCAGACAATAGACATCAGTTAGACAATACAGCTCACCACTTCAGAACCAAGCAATGATGAGAAGGCATCAAGCCCAGGGAGTGGTGTACTGACCTGGTAGGGAGACTTGGTGAAGACGGTCTCCTTCCAGAGATCAGGGGTCAGGTAGCTGTACGTCTTGGAGATGGCATCAAAGGTAGCCTTGGCTGCAGGAGCAGAGAACTGGTTAGAATCAATGTGAAGATATCCTGGACTAGCGCTGCAGTGTCACTGTGGCAGTGTGTAGAGCACAGAGAAGGGAACAGAAGAGACCACTGGGAGGGTCCATCTGCCGTGCATTACTATACTCAATACTTTCTCTCCTGATAACGACAACTACACCACTGGAGGAGGTGAAGCTGAGCAGAGCTAGGAGAAATGCATGTATACTATTCATGGTATTCATGACGTTTTTCACCGTACAATATGGCGCAGGGCCACAGCTCATTGGCCATGGTTGTCATTTACAGATAATCACCTGCCATTTGATTACAATCACCCGATTGCGATCGAAGATGTCTGCGATCGAATACTATGAGACCAATATCAAGACACGGGCCTTTTCGAGGAGAAGTCTGTCACAACTTCAGTGAGATGACGGAAAGCTTACCGAAGTTGCCGAGGGTGGCAGTGCAGCCCCTGGCAGAGGTGTAGCAGTCATCGATACCAGCCATCATGAGCAGCTTTTTGGGAACGGGGGCGGACACAATGCCGGTACCACGGGGGGCAGGGATCAGACGCACCAGGACAGAGCCGCAGCGGCCGGTCACCTTGCAGGGCACGGTGTGGGGCTTGCCGATCTTGTTACCCCAGTAGCCTCTCCTCACGGGCACGATGGACAGCTTGGCCAGGATGATGGCTCCGCGGATGGCTGTGGCCACCTCCTTGGAGCACTTCACCCCCAGGCCCACGTGGCCATTGTAGTCGCCAATGGCAACGAACGCCTGAAAACAAGACAATGTCAGCGACCCATGCAAAATAAATACCATTCTGCACTAAGGGCAGGTGGAAGGCAACCACATAACAAAGCCTCACCTTGAACCTGGTACGCTGACCGGCCCTGGTCTGCTTCTGGACAGGCATAATCTTCAGCACCTCGTCTTTCAGAGCAGAGCCCAGGAAGAAGTCGATGATCTCAAACTCCTGGAAAGAAAGACCTCATCAGCATAATGGTACGATGCAGTAATTGCAGGTGTCATGTCCATTTAATGGTCTTGTATGTATGGAGTTAGCCCTACCTTGATGGGCAGGGAGTAGAGATAGATCTCCTCCAGGGACTTGATCTTCATGTCCTTGACCAGGCGACCCAGCTTGGTGACTGGCACCCACTACAATGAGAGAATCTCAAAATCAGACAACTTTCATTGTTCACTTTGATATATTAGAGCAGGTAAAAATCAGGAATGCAAGAATTAGTCTAAATGGCACTGGTGCACAAACATATCTTACCAGCACATGCAGCCATACATGCATGGTAGAAGAACCGACTTATAACCACCAAGAGCCTGTGCTATACATGGATAATACATCATAGGCCTATATAGCACTGGCAGTTACGAACACCCCTTTCTCACTGAATGCACTTCTTCGACGAAATACATTTTAAATCACGGCAAATGCAACTTACTTCCTTGTCCTCGGACTTGCCGCCTCGGGCACCACGGCCCCTGCCACGGCCTCTACCGCGTCCACGGCCGCGACCACGGCCCCCAGCACCAAAACCTCCGCGAAAACCTCCTCTACCACCGGCGTCGTCCGCCATTTGCTACAAGATCAAAAATAAAATAAAATAAATACAAAAATATGCCACAATAAGTACATTTTGATATTACAATAGCCAATGTGGTCAAAATAATTCCCCCATATTGGTAGCCTAGCCATTCAATGATCACGAGCATCGCCGCCATATCCAAGCTACAGTTGTGAGCGATGATCAAGTAAGTCAAATGCATCTAATCCCACAAAAACATATCAAATTTAGGTACAGCCATGATACAGCTAGTTTGACAATGATTTACAGAATAATTTCAGCATGTTTAATGGTGGGATGTAAGCGATAATTTCGGATTTAGTGCCAGGAATTTCGCAGCTTCATGTACACTTACGTGATCTGTATAACAGGAAGAAGGCACGTAAAAAGTTCCGCAGGGTTTTATTTGACAGCGCCATCGCGATATTTCCTATTGACGGAATAGTGCCCCTGCTGGTTCATTCTTGCACTCACAGTCGTTGTTGACAAAATGTATTAACGTTTTCCAAATTCTATTTTTTTTCTTAATCATAAATAATAATCTCAGCTTCACTAGAACATTTCTGCATAGATAAGGTTAAAATCTATGGGTGATATGCCAAATTTGTAATTTATTTGACCATCTAGATTTTGTCTGAATGTCCATAGGTTATTGAAGAGTTTGTCTTGTAGATGGAAAGCAAGCCTTGTCTAATTTTCATGATTCGCCATAGACCAAAATAACTCTCATTTTTAGCCCGTGTTTACAAGCAATTTGACTGAAAAATCCCATGTTTTGGCTTTCGATTGCAACAAATTTGATCTGTAGGAGGGCAATTCTTATCCATGTTTTGAACACAGCAAACATGATTCATGATCTTCAGAGTCTTTTGTTGGTTTAGCCTATGTATATTATGACAGTAAATTAGTTGGTAGTTTTCTTTATGTCTTCTGCCCATCACCATTTCAGTTGATCTATGCATTGAAACGTTATGGCCTATGGTAGTTGATCTTCACATTCACACAGATAAATTGAAAGCAGACATTGGCAATAGTGCAGTGTGATATCACTAACTTTATTTACAAAAAGGCATATGAACAAATCATGACCTTGGAATTATAAGGTTCCATATGATATTTTGGTCAAAATTGAGTTATAAATGTAGCTGTATAAACAAGTCTTTACATGTACCTGCAGTTATATTTAAAAACATTTTTATTTCAGTGGGTAAAAAAATGGCACTTAAAAAGGTTCTACTAGTTTTCTTGTATGGGATGTAAAAGCTTTAATGCTCAATAACTCAGAACCACTCTGCAAGCAGATATTGAACCTTATCATTCCAAGCTCACAAAACCATGAGGCAACAGAACAAAATAGTTACAAATCCAAACATTTCAATCATATACCTACCTACCTACATCACCAAAGGAAACACCTTCAAAGAAATGATACACATGTTCAAACTGTACACAGCAGGCCAACCGCATTGGCCTGGCTCCTCCCTCAGGAACTGCTGTTGCTGCTACTCAGGGTCCCGGCTGAGCTGCCGCTCGCCTCCCCCTGGTCCTCCTCCTCCACCTCCTCTAGGTCGTCCATGACCTCCAGGCTCTCACAGATCAGCCCTATCTGCCTCTTCATGTGGGCCATGGTGCTCTGCATCCTCCTCATCTTCCTCTGCAGGGCGGCGGCGATGGCCCTGTGGTTCCTCTGACGAGCCTCATACTCCTGCCTCAGCTGCTGGTAGCAGTTGTGCTGGGCCTGGGAGTGATAAAGGAGTTTATATATATATACATGTATATGCATGTGTATATATATACAAATACACAGTATATACACAAACTGTATATAATTGTGCAACTTCAATTTGGTTTCTTTTTCAAGTTTGATTTGCATCTCAGGTTAGCTTCAGTTAGTTTATGTCATATTCCATTGAAATGTCATTCCATTGATCTGGGCCAAATCATCAGCAGAGGACTATTTGTCCACTTCACTCATATTATAGCAATGGCAAAAAGATTAAAATAAAAAATAATTCTGGTTGCTTTTAATTCTATTTTCAGTTGGTTTTGGAAGCAGACATTTAACTTTCAGTTTAGTTGAACCTGTTTATCATTCAGTTTGTATTTTTCTTTCAGTTTACTACTGAAACGTGTGTTGTCTTGTTTGTCTTAGTTTAGCGTTAGTTTAACTATAACAACCTGGGTGCGGTGGGACAGTACCGTGCCACAGCCCATGTGGCAGGGTTGGCGCCAGTGCTCACAGTGGCGGGCGTGGGTGTCCAGGTCCCGGCGGAGGAGCTGCGCCCGGCAGCCCTGGTAGGGGCACGGGATGAGCTCATACAGACAGCCCATACTGTGGCAGTACTGCTCCGACAGGGGGAAGGTCTCTGGGCAGCCGCGGATCTCATTCTTACACTACAAGAAGGGATACAAAGAACGTTTATGAGCAGATAATCATAAAGTAATTTAAGAGTTTCCCTCCGTGGTGGAGATACATATGTATTTCTATTTGTACATCATTGTAAAACAGTTAACTATACCATTTTTTTTAATGATGGTGATATTGATACATATTGAAAAACAATACATTTTACAGCTTTTGATGATGATGATGATAATGATGATGATGACGATGATGATGATAATAATATATATTGATGATACCGGTAATACACGTTCTTACCTTGACCTTCAGGCGGCCAATAGACTTGCTCAGCTTGAACATGACGAAGATCAAGTTGTGGTTGACAGGCTTTCTGCAGCAGGGGCAGGTCTCCTGTCTAGGGTGGACATAACCATCAGTTCTATTACAGTCATCAGAAACACTTGGGAGTGTAGATCAACGATAAGATATCACAGTTTTAACATATTCTTGTCTTGTCGTATTGATCCGTGTTATGGTCGTGGTGAGGCACAGCCAGTACCTCTTCAGCCATTGTAAAATGCATTTCTTGCAGAAGATGTGGTGACATGCAGCTCTTACTGGGCACCTGAGGACCCCCTGGCATATGGTGCAGATCACGTCATAGTCAGGGGTGTCCACAAACAGCTCCACGTCATAGCCCCCACTCTGTGATGACACTTCTGGGTCCGCCTGGACACAATGATATCAGTAACACAGCTATATTCAGATCGGATCAGTAGTGTAGTACATATATGGAGTACATTATATGGCTGTAGATGTGGGTATGTAGAGTATGCCCACCTATACACAAAATGACTGTTCAAATACAGGATGGCAGGGTCACAGTATACCCATCTTAACCTGTGTGCCCACCAGTTATGTTTTAGTAATTAGGCTGATAGCTGGCCATATTCAATATCCTCAGGGAAACAGGTGGCCATTCTGTACCCCTGTGTAAAGCCTCAATGTCACAACCACCAAACAGTCCACACTGTTGTCAACATGAAAGCAACAGGTGACAAATGACAATAGACTTGTTCTAGAAAGTCATATGACAAACAAAGCAGGTGTGATGTTTCTGTGATGTCTCTTTACAGCAATTTAACAACAACAGAAAATTGTGATTGATTGTTTTTGAAGTAAATATAAAATATTCAGCAACATCAAAGATTGACTGTAAATTTTGCCATGAATTCCCAGACAATCTTTAATTAAGGTTTAAAAAAAAATCTGGAATACATACAATACATGTATTACTATACATGAAACTATGACTATGATACCAAAATTAACCAAATTCCATATTTCTACATGAATTACTAAAAGAAATAGCCTGTTCAGACATCAATGGAAATCTCGAATTTAGATTTGAGAGCAACACATTACCTAATCTAAGTGAAAAATAACTATGGAATTTCTAATATATCATAATAAACAAATATATTTGCAGCTCACCATGATAATGTTCTGTGTTCACCCCGTTGCCATTCCCGTTGTCTAATCCATATCGCACACAGTCATGTAGCACACCGCACACACTCTCATTATCAATAGAACACATACATGAACATTCCTGACAAAACATAGGCTTAAAGGAGGGACCATGCGCACAAACATATGAAACCACTAAATTATATAAAGCATTGAAATAATGGTGTTCGTAGTAGAGCGTGCTCTTTCCCTCCTGTTCTAGCATCAAACGCGAGGCTCTGCCTGTGAAACAGAACTTTTTGTCGAGACGAGTGGTTGTCTCTAGCAGCATCCATTGTCCTGAATCGCTCTGTCAATGTTAGGAAAGATATTGTTATGAATTATGTTCACTATTCCTTTTCAAAGTCGATTAACTGAGTAAAGTTCATGAACTACCCAATGTATTTTACACTTGAATGTCCACTGCCTCGAATGCTACAGACTATTTCTTTTATAATGACGGAAAAATGAGAAAATGTCTTTACATTTTACCATCAAAACATTCTAGCCAATCACAGCGTCGTGCGCATTCTTCTCTTTTTTCTGTCAGATGACGTATAATCTATGCGACTCATACTTACCAACACATGTCGGATTTGTTGATCGTTGCAAATGTCTTCTATGAAGAATAAGTGATCGAAATTACTTTACCTGCCAAATATTGTGATTTTGGCACGTCTTCTGAGCAAGATGGCAAACACCAATCTCCAGTTTAAAACAAAGTAAGTTAACGTTAGACGCATTTCACGTGGACACTAGACCTCGCTAGCTGGCTAACTTAGCAAGCCAGCGAATGTTAGCTCAATACTTTTACATGAATTAACACATACCAACTTATTTCTATTATTCCCATACAGTTATGCTGCTTCCAGCAAGATTGAGCCATTTTATAAAGGAGGAAAAGTGCAGGTGAGTTGCTGACTACCTTGTTTTTGGGTTGGTAATTTTACTTGGAAGCTTACTATATAATAAACATAACTTGCAGAGAATAGCTACATAATTACCCATTGGCATTTTGCATACTTAATGAGCCTAAATCACTTTGATATTTTCTACTCTGTCCTCAGATCAGCAAAGATGAGAAGTACATCTTCTGCACTTGCAGCTCACGTGTCAATGTCCTGGACATCAGCACAGGAAATATTGTGCACAGCATCGAGCAGGTGAGTCCCTCTCTCTGTAACATTACACTGACGATGATAGAATAATAACATTATCTTGTCATTTATATTCATACTGTGATTGCAGGAGGACCAGGAAGACATCACGTCATTCACTCTCAGCTGTGATGATGAGGTAAACGAAACACTTTGTTGTGACCCACTTGTCAGTCTTGACGCTCAAACTGTTCATATACCTTTCCAGCATGAAATTAAATGAAACTACACAAGTATAGATCCAGTAGCTTAAAGATGTACTGTGTACTATTTCTGATTATTTGGAATGAGGACCCTATAGACTCAACTATGTACAATCTCATGGAATAAACACACAATTTAGTGGTTGAGTCTACATGTTTCTCCTTCCATCCGACCGGCAATGAACACACTGTAGACTCAACCACTAAATGATGTGCTTTTTTCACTTAATTGTTGTACATAGTTGCCATTGAGCCTATACAGTTCTCATTTCAAATGTGATGGTTCCTAAGTCTACTATGCTGTAGAATCTGGATCACCATGATATGTCTTCATCTCTTCTCGCTCTCCCACCACAGATCCTGGTGACTGCCAGCAGGGCTCTCCTACTGAAACAGTGGGACTGGAAGCAGGCTCAGTGCACTCGCTCCTGGAGGGCCATTCACACAGCACCTGTAGCCAGCATGACCTTTGACCCCACCACCACACTACTGGCCACAGGTCAGCTCATGCAAGACTAATGAGAGAGAGTTACGTGGCCGCCTGTGTTGTGTAGTATAGTTGTCTATATAATAAAATTAATCTGTATGATAATCTAATCTCTGCTATGTATTTCGTTGCTGCAGTGGGGAAAAAAACTTCTTGTAGTTACAGTTTTGGTGGTTTGTTTGAATTGAAAGTTCATATGGTCATTTATGTGACTGGTATGAAGGCCCATGAAGTCTTTTCAAAATGTTAGGGTTAGTTTTTCACAATTCCTGAAAAAGTAACTTTTTGGAGATGAGATATTTTCATTTGATATCTGCAATAAACGGTGAATCAAGAAGTGATTCTTACCCTCCTGTTGTCTTGCAGGTGGCTGTGATGGCACCATTAAGCTATGGGATATACTGAAGCAGTACTGCACTCACAACCTGAAAGGCTCATCTGGTGTCGTACAGTAAGTTACTATGTACTACAGTTTATATGTGTGTGTATATGCAAAAGAAACAACGATTTCCCAAAGACATTTGAGTCGAAGCAAGTTTGTTGTTTGCTATAGCGGTTTGTTCGTGAACATAGGCTGGAGACAGTAGTGTCTCCTTGATAAGTGAGTTATCGAGGTGATGACACCAAAATGATAAAAAATTGAGTAGGAGTTGAGCGTCGCTCATCAGTGAACTGTTTTCGTCTCCGTAGTCTGGTCCAGTTCCACCCAGACATCAGCCTCCTGCAGCTGTTCTCCTCCTCCCTGGACTGTGGCATCAGACTGTGGGACCTGCGCTCCAGCCAGTGTGTGTGTGTGCTGCAGAGCCACTACAGCGCCGTCACCTCGCTGGCCTTCACCCCTGACGGTGGCACCATGGTCAGGTAGGTACGGGGCTACCCGTCAGGGATCCGTCGTCTTGAGTGCTTGAGTGCTGCTGTCATCTGTCGAAGATGACGATACCGAATGTGTTTTGTAAATAATACTTTGACATGCTAATCTCTGGGTGGGATTTCGTTTTTTGTACGTGTTCCTTACCCAAAATAAAATCCAATCCAATCTTAAGACAATTGACCAATCTCAGGTTCCGCCCCTTCTCTTAGTTTGAGTGAGGAAGGCAACACTTGTGATAGGAGGGTCCAGAAATGATGGCAGAGGTTGAGATAGGTCAATTGGAGATGCGCTAAAAATGGCTGCTATTATTTTCACTCAGACTTGGAGATTTGAGGTTGCTTGGCACATCCTCTATCTATTCCTGTATGTTTCTTATTTTTTATTTTTATATATTAATATGCACTATATACAGTTATAAAATGAAGAAAAGCACAATAATGCATATCATAACCACACCCATTAGCAGACCATGTTCATTGATCTCCCCTGTCTCTCTGTATAGTACTAGTGTACATAGTACTCTCTGTATAGTACTAGTACTGTATGTACTAGTAGTGTTTATGTGGTGTGTGCTTCATGGGTGTGTCTGTATGCTTGTCTTTATTTCCAGCTCTGGTAGGGATAAGATCTGCACAGTGTGGGATCTGAAGAACCGGACAGCCAAGAGAACAGTACCAGTCTACGAGGTAAGAATATAAAACTGGTACAATGAAGCTCTGCTTAAAAGCAACTATTTGTAATTTTTCAACTAATTTAATAATACATTAATTAATTAATTAAGTTCCGGAGCACAGAACAAATTGAGACCACAGGTGCTTCAACACACCACTCACTTTCTCTGCTATAGCCTCAATTCCTGTGAAGATGATAACTCATATTCAATCCCTCTCTTTGGTATTTTGTTACATTGTAATAATATAGTGTGGATGATATGGTTTTGTGGTTTTGAATTCCTTGTTTCTATTACTCCTTGTATATTTCTTTTTCTCTAGGCAGTGGAGGGTGTGGTGTTGCTCCCTGAGAATGAGGACTTCTCTCAGATTGGAGTAAAGAGCAAAGATTTGCACTTCATCACTGCAGGAAGCAAAGGTGGGACTCTTACACAGACTCTTCCAAATCTACAAGACAGGGATAAGATCACTGGAGCACACGGACAGTTTATGCCTTTACTTCTGTTGCAAAATTAACGTTTCGATGTTGACTGTGTCTTCATTAAGAGTCAAAATTCCATTGCCGTGCGTAAGTTCAGATATAGTCTCGTTGTCAGAATAATGAAGGACTGCACTACTTCAGCGCTATCCCTTAATTTGTGCCTTACCTCAC
>OMKL01023800.1:1121-12407 GCA_900302295.1 Parasudis fraserbrunneri
TGGCGGGATGGGGGACTGTCGGGACAGATAGGCTGGGGGACAGCAGCAGTGGTGGTGGGAGGGGCTGGGCCGTGCTTGCCGGATGAGCTGCTCTCTTGCTGGGGTTCTGGCGTCTCGTTGTCCGAGCCGTCGACTGAGATGAGGCCCTCGCTGTCGGAGAAAGGCTCTGCGTCCGAGTCGTCGTCAGAGCGGGGGGAGTCCGGGGCGTCTGCGGTGGAGTTGGACTCGTAGTGGGTCTCCTGTAGCGAGGCTCGGATGGCCGCCTCTAGCTGGCTGTCCTCGCTGGCATCAATCAGACTCTCCTGAGGCAGACAATGAAGAGTGAGAGAGTGGCGAGGAGGTGGTGGATGAATGGATAAGAATATTATAGAGTCATTTAGTTTATTTTTAACCTGAATCCTATTGTTCTGCTGTGAGGAGGATATGTGATAATGAGACATAAAACTTACCAAAATGTTCGGTGTCTCGAGAGCTCGGCTGCATCGGCCCCCCCGAGAAACTCCTCCGGGTGACATCATCCGGCGGATGTTTCTTGGGGTTAGGGTTAGGGTAATGGGTAACGGGTTGGCGGCGGTGTGGCCCGGCTCTCGAGGCACAGAACACGCTGATAGGTTTTATGTCCGGTTATCACATGTCCTCCTCACAACAGAAAGATAGGACTCAGGGTAAAAATGGACTAAATGCCCCTTTAAAGCCCCAATCCATGATTTTAATGTATATTCACATACACTCTTGAGGGGTTTGATCTGTAGAACACGCTATTTGGAACTTTGTTAACACATTGTAAATCAGAATATAGATGTTTTCCTCCAGTGTTCACAAACATTACCAACATAAACAAACTATTTGTAACCACAAAATCCATCGAATACAATTAGAAAGTCATATTTACCTGTTGTCTACTGTTAGTCCTTGTATCAAGAGCTCAGGCAATCAACTAGAGAATAAAAACATGTCTCCATTCTTAATCTCTTATTTTTGGTGGTGGGGCTACCCATTTCTTTACGCTTGGATCACTGATTGGGCGTTTAAGTACGTCATCCATCTCCCCCCCCCCCATCCGAGTGTCAAACACACCATCTGCTTTTGCACTTAGCGTTAGCTTGCATTATCGCCAACATCAGCTGCAAAACTTTAGAGCTCATGATAGCCATCAATATTGTAGTTAACGCTGGATGACTTTATGGAAGACCGTAACGTTACCAAGCATTAGACCAAAAATATTTCCACGCGTTACATTTGGTCACTCTAGTATATTCGCCAATAGCCAACTGAACCAGAACGGCGCTGCACTGCGGGGTAGAAGCACGATGACCAAATTGACCAGAAGTTTGATGACGCACAGACAATAGAGAACGGGGAACACGGAATGAGAAAGCTCATAACAGAACACACAGAGAGAGGGGGAGGGGGGGCATAATGTATCAGAAGACTCACAGAGCGAGCTCGTTTGGCGGGGGGCGCATGGCATGATGGTCCATCGAGTTGTCCGTGTTCCGTCAGGAAGCCGGTCACCTGCTCCAAGAACGACGCCACATCCAGCTGGTTCCATTCCACCATCTTCTGGCCTGCAGGAGAAAGGATTGGAGCACAGGTCAACAGCATATCTACTCAGGGTGTAACCGTCTCAAGAGAGAATCAAAAATGAAAAAAGGATTCAGTACTGTGTATCGAAATTAAAAACTGTGTCGACGATTCTCCTTCTCTTGTTCTCTTCTCTACTCTCTCAGTTTAACTGGTGGTACGGCATGGTAACTGCTATTAGCAAAATGTTTAAAGCTCATTTTCATCGTTTACAACTTTGAAACAAAATTTGCTTTTTCTGAGCCAAACTAAGCTGTGTATATATTCTATATAATTAGAGCTCTGTAGTATGAATACATTTTAATGCATAAAGAAGCAGAAATTGAATCGCAACCTCAAAATTTTTATTTGTAGAGAATCTGAAAATGTACACATTACACCCATAATATCTACTAATGGTGTCATTACACCTACACAAATCACATAGCATGTCTTAAGGTGTACTACGCAGTTTTCATTTATGAGCCATTTATTTACATTTGCAGAGCCTGCAATTTTTTTACTCTTCCTGTAATATGTAATTCTGAGTGTTATTCTATATCATAAATCAAAACAAAATAATTTTGTAGCATTGTGAACCAAATGTAAGCCTAGAAGATACTAAATATGTTTGTAAACAAAATTGTGGGCCCTGCCATGGTAAACAACAACAGCAACAACAACCACAACCACAACCACCACAACAGTAACTTTTCAGGTAGCTTTCAAGCTTCAAACAGTGTTCCGTGGACCCACATTTCCTGAGGATAGTTTGTTTTTTAAATTCTGAAAATATACAATAGAATTTTTCACTTCTCTGAGTTTCAAATTTCTCTTACAAAACTGTATAGTGCACCTTTAATATAAGTCAAATTTATATGCGACATTAATATTTACAAATATGTAGATTTTCAAAAGTAATGTAAAGTGGATAATTTGCATACATCTACTGATGTGCTTGGATAGGCCAACCTCATACTCCAACTCACATGTGCTCCACTGCGCTGTGCCCTCCCGCCAGGGGCAGGGGCCAAGACTGACTTTCCTCTCAACCATCTCAGATTAGCATATTTTGTGGTTGGTTGGTTTTTGCATTTGTTTGACTTTAGTGATCGCCAATACATGCAGCTGGTATGACTTCCCACCTTTTATGTACAGGAAAAACATACTGTAGCACTGTAATCAGACTATCAAATAACTCAAGTTCTTCTACCAACTAATATTCAGATTTTGCTTTTAAATTCAAGATGCTAGGTTTGGTATTAATAAACATAAAACTTTTGATAGGGTCTAGATGAGAAAGTTCTGGCCTTTGCAACCCTTTTTTTTGCTTGACAAGGTGTAATGATAAAGTATCATTGGAAATGAAAGCACTGCTTGGATCTGAATCATTTTAGGCAGAAAGAGGTACTCTCTACAACACACTCTGGCAATACTGGAGATATCCTTGTCAATAAAGTAAAAAAATATGCATTCAAGGGTGTGAAAACATGGATCTCCCAAAAATAGAAAGACTACAGCATTCCGTCTGCAGGTACATAACTTAAATCATGATCATGATGAAGACGATGAGGTTTATACTGTAGCATTGCCAGAAGGTCTGAAAAAGAATTAAAACGTAATTTGGGTGTAAGAGCTCGCACAAACCTTTAACGGCCTCAAAGTCAGAGCCCCATTCATTGTCTATGAAGCAGCCCCAGTTTGGAGGGTTCAGAGAGGGTTCTCTCTCCGATTTCTAGCTTTAGGAGAGAGTGGTGCGTGTTCACAAATACTGACTGAACTGTCCTGGGGCACAGGAAGAACATATGTGAATTCTTAAAATGGGTGGCATTCACCTTTAAGAGGTCTAAAGAAGTTTGTCATTTTACCCACTTTGTCCGTTGCTTCTCTTTACTTTTGAAAAATACATGAGCCTGCTCTACTCGCAGAGGCTCTGCTTACCACCTCCTCTGCTCTTGCTACTGCTAGGTTGACAGAATGATGTGCACCCCTGTTGGCGGGAGGACCACATTGCATCAAAACACACTCCGTCTTTCATCCATCCAAAAACAGGCTTAATACGGCCGTTTTAAATGCAGTTTTTCAGATTTTTTTTCTCTCAATAAAAGTTTAGGCTGTCCACCCAAGATTTTACACGAACAGGAAAGACCCTGGAACTGCGGATGTCTTGGCTAAAGCCAGAGGGTGTGGCTGCAAGAGATTCCTGACCCATCAACTGCTGCCAAGGCCCCCTTCTAAAGTACTCACCTGTGCGGGGGTCCAGTATTGAGATGTAGGGAAACTTGTTCAGCTTGTAGAATTGGATATATCTCTGACCCTCCTCGCTGTCGTGATATACCTGTAAATGACAACACAAAGCAGGTCAACGAAATTGACAGACGGGACAGAGTACATCGAGTGTCAGGAGGAGGAGTGCAAGAGGAGGAGAGATGATGATGATGATGATGATGATGATATACGTAGGGATGCAGCGATTACCGCACTTTCACCACCAATACCGATTCTGAGAAACTTTATGTATCGTCTGATACTGCTTAGAGATCTGATCAATTACTTTTACTCATTTGTGTGGACTTATAGACAATTGGTTTGTGGTCATTGGACAAAAAACGATTGAGATATAATCTCTTTTTTCTCCATTAGAGACATTTAACATGCTTCTACGTAACAAAAAAATGCAAAAAATCTAATCGCTTTGCTATGATTTTGGATATGTTACACATGGATCTTGGTATTGGGTTATATTATTGGGGAAATTCTCCCAATACCAAGACCCTGTTTAACCTTGGTATCGGCCCGATGTTCCACACCAGTATCGATACATCCCTAAATATAATCTAAGTATAACTGTATACATCTATACTAATTGTTATTTACTAACTGTACATTGTAAGTATAATCCCGAATTTCCCTAAGGGTGGTGGTACACCGGTAAACTTTTTGGGCAAAAGTGTTGGGCAACGTCTGCCACACTTAATTTGCTGTTGTGCACATTGCCCTATCATGTTGCCCAGTGTATCACCACCTCATGGGAACCAATCAACCAATCAATATATACATATATGTATATATGGTGATGGTAACGGTCATGGTAAGAAACTGAATGCATACCTGCCAGAATATGAAATGCTCTCTAATGATGGTCCTGACAGCATCGTTACTCCACACGTCCCTGTTCAGACACTGGCAGGCGAAGTCCTGCACATTCTGGATGTTGATCATCAGCCACTTGTTCTCCAGCTGACCACAGTCCTTTGCCTATACAAAAAGGATACAATAGGTCACATTTATCAATATTCAAAGGCTGAAAGTTGATCAAATACTGTGCCACAATTACTTTAAAAGGCTTCCAAAGACTCATTATTCTAATTTTAAGTGGAAATGAGTTTGATAGTGTATATTTCAAAAGCTCTCAGTACCATTTTTGTGTATTTTTCTTGGTAAGAAATAGGTGCTGCTGTGGTCTTGTTAATAAGAGTTTAATAGCCTTCTGCCATCTAAGTGACTAGCCTATGAAACTCATTAGAACTTTTGATACAATGTGCAGTTTGCAACATTTTCTCACTAGAGCATATGAAGACATATCTGTTTATACTGTGATCTTCCCATTTTGGAAAAAGAAATGTGTCATGGTTTTTCAAGGCTAAAACATTTGCCTCATTGGATTGTATTTGAGTCTGGTGAGAGGATGCAGCACAGTGCTGTTTCTCAATACTAAAACAGTCAGTGAAATTATGGCCTGTACTAGTCAACATCATATTAGACAGAAGACAATGTTTAAATAGGGCCAAGGTTAAACAAAAGTAAGTGAACCGGTCCTTTAAGCTGGAAATCAGAGCATCAAGAAATTAATTTATAATATTAATTAATTAAGAATATCAACTGACACTTTTTAGAGTTGGTCTAATTAATTGTTTTTAACCAAAATCCAAGGTGGGATTGTCCACACCGAATTTCCCCACGGGATAATAAAGTATTTCAATTCAATTCAAAATTGAGCTACTACATACAAATTACTTTGATTTACAGGTAGGGCTTACAGCTCTGAATCAGAAAATGTACCCATATCCCAGTAAAATCACCATGGTTACTGTCATAGTGTCCTGGCAGTTGTTGCATTATTCACTGTCTATGGAGCAGCTCCAGGATTTGTCTCTTGACGACATCATCACTGGAATCTTGTCTCTCAGGTATTCAGCTTAAGGAGAGATCCGTTCATATTCACAGATCAAAACCGAGCTGTACACTATTATAGAAATAACATATGAATTCTATTTTAGTGTGGATTTTCCTTTTAACTGTCATGTTTGGACGCTCCCCCAAGAAGCATTCTGCTCACATCATGATCATCAGAATCCTACATAGTCTTGATGCAATCCAGTTACAATGCACATATGAGCAACTTAATAAGATCCAAGGCTTTGTTACACTTGTCATTTCAATGTGATATTTGACATCAAGATCATAAAGATCTGACGCTGTGTGAGATCACACTGCTGCGTGTCCACACGTGGCCTGAAAATGCCTATTATGAGTCTCCCGTGGCGGGATTGCGTCCACATTCCTGCTCTTCCTCTCCACGTCTTTACATTGCTCCTCGTGCACATTGTGGCTGGGTTGCGTCCACACTGTGTCGAATTCCTGGTCATAATTCGAGCCTGACTATGTCAGGATGCAGTCTGGTTCATCAGTGTGACCAAAATCCAACGTGGGATTGTCCAGACCTGACAAGTTAATGTGTCCCGGCGAGATCGGATGAAATGACAAGTGTAACCGGGGGCCCAAGAGACAAGAGCGGGAAAAACGGATGAGACGAAAATTTCAATAAAATCAGCCAGAGCGGATGCAGAATGGGAATTTTCATGCAAAGTGTGGACACGCGCGAAAATGCAACGTATGAAAATGTCAAGCATCAACTATGGCCGAAGACAACCGTTGGCTGGCTTTCCGAGAATATAAAAGTTCAAGAAGCGCTGGTGTTAAGAGGTCCGGCGGGTGTCTCCTCACCGTCTCAAAGCTGCCTTTGTGCATGAGCTCGATGGGGGGACGGAAAAGGTCTGCCAGGGTGCTCAGCTTCTTGTCCACCGCACTGCCGTTCCGGAGCTCCTGCTCCTGTCGGACTGGGAAAAGACACGCACCGTTCAAGGACCATACCGGTCTAAATATTACCGGTTTTAGCCCGTTTACCAATCTCAGCACACATATTTTACATTAACCCTGACCATTTTCCGGAGTATAGCTAGTATAGTATAGTATAGTATAGTATTTTCCCTTGTTCAACCTACTGTTATGGTGAAACCATAGAATTATATAGAAGAAACCTACCCAAAACATATCTCCTGATCACGCTAACAAAGACGTCGCTCCTTAGAAAACATGTTTCTCTCTCTCTCTCTGCATGTGCACGTCCTTGTTTACGTTATAAAACTCACCGCTTTCTGTAGTGCCCTTCTGGTCCAATGCACGCATCAATTTCTTTGACAAGAGGCGACATTTTTGTTAGTGCGACTAGGAGATAAATTCTAGGTAGGTTTATCACCATACTGGTATGGTCCTTTAAGTCAGCATAGCAGGCTGGGTTAGGGTCAACTCACTTTCAGCTGAATCAAATCAAAATATAAATTGATTCTACAATTCACTTATACTAATATTAGAGCATTCATTCTTAATAATTTCTTATGGATATGAGAACCCGTTTCTAGACAAGATTTTCAACTTTCAACTTTTGAAGGAAATCCACTTGCTAAATTGACTGATTTGAAAGTGAAGTGACCCTATCCCTGATAGGAAGTATAGGTAGCTATGAATACAACATCAGACATGGCAAGAAGACAGAATGAGAGAAAAAGCAGGTATTTCCTATTGGACGTGCTGACATAACTTTTTTTTGTTACCACTGTAGTTCTCTGGGGTCATTCAAGAAACTCACTTGTTTCTGTTTGGAAGTCCCGGAAGCCATCAAATATGGATCTGGCAGGTCTTCGTCGCTTTGGCACTGCAAGGATAACAGAAAAGAATGTGAACCTAAAAAGAATAAACAATCAGAGGACTGACTGCTAACCCCAGCCACCAGCCAAATGCTGCTAAACCTTTGCCTCTGACTGGTAAGATTGTTTGCTCTACAAGGAAGTTTGGCAAGGTACCCAACCATCCTTTAGGAGTTCTAAATACCAATTATGGCATATTATGAAGTGAAAGTGTCAGATACATTTTGGAATCAGTTAGCCACTATGGCCGGTGTATGAAAAACCTAGGGCTCCTATCATTGTGCATGTCTAGGAGAGAATGATGTAGTGAAACAGAGAGGTGCGGTGCAGGGTGCAGTACCTCCAAACAGCGGCTCTGGTTCAACCAAGATGTCCTGCTTCTGAGGAATGGGCGCTCGTACCTCACTGAAACACAAGGCAACAAATGTTAACATGAATGTGGTTCCCGTCGTCGCTGCTACAAATCCGGCGTTGGGTGTGCTAGGAAATTTAAAGTGACGAGAAAGAAATGTAGCTTCTCCTCCAAAGAACAGGACTGTAGAATCTTTTCAGAAACGTATTTGGTGATTCTACGTCAACCATAAACCCACACACGGGCCAGTGGAGCATAACATCGACTTACTCTGCAGGGGGAGCTCTGCTGCTGGAAGCTCCTGTTGAACTGGAGCTGGTGCTGGGCTCCTCTGAAATCCCCCCTCCATCCAGGAACATGGTCACTGCCATCTCTAGGTTGTTGTTGCATGCCTCCAACATATGCTTTCCCACACTCTCTGTGGCCCCTGGTAGAAATAAGTATACACCATATATAAAGAATAATGAACAGAATAATGATTATTCTGTTTCTATGGTATACACACGGATAGTGGTAAATATCTCTAGAAAAAATGAATACGCATATATCAGAAGGGTATGTATGCCCCAATCACATCATACATTCCCACGTTTTTTCTTAATTAATGAATAATAAATCAATATAATATCTGCCCTTGCTTGTTAGCTAGAGAAAAATTACAAGTTGGCCTATATGCTGTTAGTAATAATACACCTATAATCTCTAAAATTCATAGGAATTTGAATGTGTTGCATGTCAAATGTTAATGTAAAAATCTGAAACTCTTTAAAATTGTGTAACATTACATGCCCACTGTCAGGTATAATCTTACGTCTTCAAATTGTACTGTACAGTCAGTGTTCACTTTCCTATGTTCACTGCGCATGCCCACTTCACTTTCCAAGTCTTCCCGTTCACTACAAGCAGTCCGTAATGTTTCACTGGTCTGGCTCATCCCTTCGATACATGAACGAAGGCAAACTTAAACTGGCTGTTTTGCAGCTTAGCCAAAATACCACGCAACTTTTGTGGTGTCAGTGATAGAAAGGTTAGACGGAAGATGTTTGATTTTCAACCACCACCAGAAACGTGAGGCGGAGCCTGGAGAGAGCTCGCAAGCCTGACTGATCGTGAAGGAAAAATGTTGCTGCACACCCGACGTCCATTCTACACAGCTAACGTACAATCATAAAAGATAAAAAAAAAAAAAAAAAGAACCACCATGCTCTACCTAACGTTAGCTTGCCATCAATAGTGCCACCTAATCGGTGCATTTAAAAGTAACTATTTAGGGCGATAATTCTTCCTTATCTATATTAAGTATTTCTCAGATTTTTATTTAATTTATTTTTTTACTTTAAAGTTTACCAGCTAGCTGCACACACTTGGCCGTGGCTGGCTGCTGTTCTTTTCCCCTTTACAGAGCACTGACAGGGGGGCAGTGCAAGACTCATGCCCATTTTGTTTCCTGCGCATTAAATCCGAGGATCTTGAGCGAAGTAACTCTTTTGGGGGCTAGCCTCTGGTGATTTTATAGATCAAGTGCATTAAAAAAATATTTTCATTACCTGTAATTGCTGTAAATTGTTGTATTAACCCATTCACCCCCGGAGTTGATGCGTCTCCGAGCGCCGCCATCTTACCGCCACAAACAACAACATAAATGTTGCGCGTGCGTTCCGCCGTCCTTTACCCTGGCGTCACTAAAGGTTTGTGTTGAATTATGGGTTATGTATTTCGTTCATGGAAGGTGAACATGAATTGTAGTATTACCGGTATTTATTTATTTTTTACTTTATAAGCCCCCTCGTATCTACCCTTATAATAATAATAATGATAATAATAATAATAATAACGATAACAATAATAGTCATCATAGTCATTATCTAATTACTCTATCCTACTACTACTAATAATACTAATAATAACCATAATCATCAAATTAGCCTACTCTATCCTTATAATATGCATTATCTTAAAACACAAAAATGTTACCTGTTTGGTCTGAAAATAAATGCATCCTAGACTACCCTATCTTTATTTAGCCTATTTCATAATATATTCAGATCAATCTGGACAGCCAAGTGCCAAAAGTAAAATCTGCCTCCTATGAATTACAAAGCCTTTGAGTCAACTCCTCAGAGAAAAGGCTCATGAATTTCAGATGCAAGGAATCGTGGTCAATGACTAACACTGCACAACCATATTGATCTCGTTTTAACATTTTCATCAAAAGCCACCGGTATCAAACCATGGCTACTTGGTGGAAGGCAGCGATCTTGTGTCAATAAAATGTACTCAGGGATTCATGCTTATTCTCTTCGAAAATAAATAAAAGTAGACTATGCAAAGTAGCCACTGCATTTCTACAGTTCATTTCTGAAGCAGAAAATGCCACATACAAAAGATGCATCTCTTTAATATAACAGAGGGTAAATCAAGTGCACTCAAGCATTATATACAAGAGGCCACATGGATGAGTCAGTCAGTATGTGTGTGGTCAGCTCAGTGTTTAATGAAGTAATAAATCCTATGGTAATGGCAACCATGCCCAACTAGTATACACCAACGATAATCCTTATGATAGCAAAAGCAGGGCAAATATAGCAAACTACTTAAAAATGAGGTCGCTGCAGTGTAGTCTTTAAACATCTGAGAATTTTAATTCTTAAAAACAATATGTTAAAGGCATGTGTCCAAAAAAACAAAAACAAACATTATCTGAGAAGTGCTGAGACTAGCTGACCTCTTATTAAAAAATCCACCCTTAAAGAGAAGTTAAATGTCACTCCTTTGACAGTCTAATCGATATTTGTGCACATGAACTCTCTCCCAAAGCTAGAAGCCAGGGAACCAACACTCTCACCTGTGACATCTTCAAGGCAGAGACTGATTTAATGGTTTCAAAAGAATATTTGTGCGCTTACATCCAAATGAGATTTATTACATTATAGTGACCACTGTTATCAATCAGAACATGTGCCATCAACCCTGTGAAACCACCCGAGGTATCATCAGAGTCCACAGTCAGTCCTATTCGCTGCCAGTGGAGCAGTTCCAAGATTAGTCTCTTCATGACATCAAGACAGAGTCACTCCTTTGTTTCTAGTTTTGGGAGGGACTTATTCATCTTTGCAAATCTATATTGACTTGGGAATGACTGCATAAAACATAGGAATACATTTCTGAGGCTTTGGCACCAAATGAAGGGAATGTGCTGAGGAGCTCTCAAGAGTCATAGACCCTTTTTTCGTTATCATCTTGTCGGCAAAACTCCAACTCTTTGCTTATCTTTTGGAGGGAGACATCAGGGAAATTCTGGGTGAAAGCGCTCGCATGGACAAGTCATCAGACGTCACCTGATTTCATTCAGACTGTCCCTGGAGTCTCTCCCCAAAAGATGTG
>OMKL01023808.1:4781-20330 GCA_900302295.1 Parasudis fraserbrunneri
GTGTGTGTGTGTATAGTGTGTGTATAGTGTGTATAGTGTGTATAGTGTGTACAGTGTGTATAGTGTGTATAGTGTGTGTGTGTAGTGTGTGTACAGTGTGTATAGTGTGTATAGTGTGTGTGTGTGTGTGTGTGTGTGTGTGTGTGACAAGTGTGCATGTGTAAGCCTATCCCCAGCTTCATAGAAATGTATGATATTGTATCATACTATATTTCCATTTTTCTGGCTGATTTCTCAGAGGGTTGGAAACACCCTCAGAAATGTTAGATTACTGTGAATTTGTATGTTGTAAGAAAATAAAAATATATCTTTGTTGGTGTTATGATGGAAATATGTTTTTCTGATTATCTTGGTGGGTACCAATTGACATTAACTGAACACTCATAACACATTCATTACTCTTCTATGAATGCATTATGCTTGTGAAAAAACAGCATCATAACACATTCATACAGTAAGTCAGTAGTGTAGTCGAGTATGCCCACGTCTTTCTCTGTGTGTTCATTCACAATGTGTTATGAACATCCAGTTGATGTCAATTGTTACCTTTTATCGTATAACAAATAAAACATGTTTTGGTTATGTCATAAAGCCTTTGTGAAATTGTGAAACTGAAAAAGATTTCTTCTAGGATTAGTGTTGATGTTCAATCTGATGATGATGTGCAACTGATAAAGTACATTGGCAACACTTAACTTTAGGGGGTGCAATAATATGTACCTAATATGTAATAATTCAGTTCCCAGGGACTAATGAGAACTCTGAAAAACTGACGTATGTCTTAATTACAAGTAGATTAGACTATTGTGGTGCCCTTTTCTCTGGCCTTTCGAAGAAGTCATTCACACATTCAGAATGCTGCTCATTCAGAGTACTGACTATGACTAGAAGTCTGTGGGTCAGCTGTAGCTCATTCAGAGTACTGACTATGACTAGAAGTCTCTGAGTCAGCTGTAGCTCATTCAGAATGCTGCTCATTCAGAGTACTGACTATGACTAGAAAGTCAGAAAATATCACACCTATTCTTGGATCGCCTCACTGGCTTCCAGTAAGCTGCTGCTGGTCTACAAAGCTCTAAATGGCCTGGCACCACAATATATCTACAACATGCTTACTACATATGAGTCACCTAGGTCTCTCTCAAGTCATTGGGTGATGGTCTTCTTTTCATACCAATAGGGCAAATCAAAAGCTGGAGAAGCTGCCTTTAGTCACTATACTTCCAGTCTATTGAATACCCTGCCAGATGAGAGGAGATGTGCCTATTTTAAACTACATTTTTCTTTCTTTCTTAGACTTTGACTATCCATGTTAGATTTTATGCCTGTGTTTCGCTGTGTACACACATTGTGAGTGTGTGCCTGTGTTGCGATGTGTTGTGATGTTCTTTGAATATGTTATGTATTCTTCAAAGTGTATGGATATTTGTACTATTTGTACAGTATAAATCATGTAATCATTGATTTCCTGTATTATTAATGTTACTGTTTTCTTGTGAAGCATTTTGAGTTTCTTTGTGTATGAAATGTGCTGTACAAACAATTTGACTTGAATTGACTTTGTGAGAATCACCCTAATGTGATTTAATACAGTGAAATCATAGTTATGGAATGGTCATTCTATTTGTATATGTAAAATGCAGATTTATTTTTAAGGTATGATTAATCACTCTGCTGGAAAATATGTACATGTTGTGGCATAATTGACATTTTAGTATAGACTAAACATGTCTTCTGATTTTTTGTGTACCATACCTTTCACAAAAGACAAATTTTAGCCCATTACATGGCTGTAGTATAAGCAGGAAAATGTGTGTCTTAGCGTCAGAAGAACTGCATAATGCCTGGCCGGGCCCTCATTTCATTATGGCATCCAAAGTGAATGGAGTCTTTGTTCCATATTTGGTTCAGTAATGTTCACATTCTAAGAGTATTATTTTAAAACCATTGAATACTAATAATGTTTTGATTTCTCTAAAAACCCAGCACCTTTTGAATAGGAAAGAAATTATAGGCTATTTCTGTTGTGGCCTGTTTGCCAAACATCTGACTAATAAAATAATAAATAAATACATTTTGTCAACAATGTTAAACTATTTTTATTTATATGGGAGAACTGAAACGCATCATAGCCTCATGATAATATACTATAGCTCAAGTACACCATCTGGTGGACTTTTCATGCAAGCAAGAAAAATCAAGAGCTTGGAGCCAGAAGTGTGACTGTGATTGGCATTTTAGGATGAATGAAACCAAAACTGGACTGGATTAAAAGGGCACTCTCTGTTGCTGGAGAGCTGAGATATCTAACATAGAACTCTGATGGACATGGTCATTATTTCATGTGCAGAAGAAATGTTCAGCACAACTGCTGACTTTGATTTTGTGCAGCTAGATTTACCATTATAACTTTTTCAAAGATATGATAATTTTCATAGGCAGTTTCAGATCTTCTCCAATAAACACAACATTCTTTGTCTTGATATGAACACCTCCCTAAGCAACTCCTATCCTGTTAGTATAGCAATGGAATAATGTTCATAGAATTATAATCTGTGTTAAATTCTATGATAATGTTCATTATTCTGTATGCTATGGGTTTGTATACTTTTGCCATTACTTTCACATGCAACATTTCTTACAAGGTAGATGATAGAAACAAGAGTTGCCAATATTGCCAATCTCAATAGACACAGGGTATACATAGTGGTGATAGAGGAAAGGTCATGGGGTCAGCAAAATCAATCATGCAGATGTTCTCTGCATGTGGCCTAATATATATCTGTTTGTGGTTCCTTCCCTTATAAAAATGTATCATGGTAGTTTAATGATAATTTCAGTTTTACCATGATACCAATGGTAATAATATGGTGTTTCCCATTTTTTGGTCACTACCATTATCATAGTGATCAGAAAATGATGGAGATACCATGATACTTTTTTGTAAGGGTTGATTTGTTGTAATCAATTTCAAACACAGCAGAGGAAATACTATACAGTCATTGGATAGCAGGTGCACTTCCTCATACAGCCTCCTGGCTGGGTGCTCTGCCACTAGCAATAGGTCATGTCACAATGAATCCTCGTGTTTTGGCTCCTTCAGAGCAGAGGAAGGCCTTTGCCAAAGTGTGTCAGCCTGATGTGGCCATAACATAACAAGCAAGAAATCTGGGATAAGCTGCGACCAATTTGGCTTAAGGAAACCCCTCATTTGTGCTACTTCATGCTGCCTGGATATGTGATGTAACCTGAGCACTGTATCCATTATCTTTCTGCAATTATCTAGTGGCAAAAAACAGTGTTGTCGAATAAGGATAGCTGGATATATATACAAAATGTTGTGTCAGTTGGACATATAATGTACAAGTAATTACTTTTCAAAGGTGTACATTTTGACGTTTGATAGTAGCGCCACCATTTGGCCAACTCATATGAAATTTAGTGTGAGGCATTGGCACACCAATGTCTGTCCTTGTGGAAAATGTCATGTCTATCATGTGAGTTTTGTTAATAGTGCCACCATATGGCCAAATGACAAAACATTGCACACCTCTTCCCCCATTATGGAGGAAACACATGAGTGAAGTGTTTACAGATTTTTCCTAAATTCATTTGGGTGTGTGATCATATGGTTTGGCCTAGCAACTTTCAGAATTACACAATCAAAGATGTTCATCCCTAGATGCCACACAGCAGGTTTTGTGCAAATATGGTGGACAACCTCAGAGCACTAGGGAAAGAAGTTAAATAATAACAAAAAATGTAAATGTAAAAAAAAAATAAAAATAAAAATAAATTTAAAAAAATAGGCAGAAGGCGGAAAACCCAATATGGTGGACATGGGTGTCCTACTGGCAAAGTTGTAGACGAAGCTTATCTGTATGTGTGTACAAAATCTATCTATCAATCAGACTTACAGTGTCAGAGTTATGGCTTTTCAAAGTTTGACATTGTGACCTTTGATTATAGAGCCACCATCAGGGCAATTGGTATGAAATGGGTAGGCACATCAACATCTATCATTGTGGCAAGTCGCATGTCTCTGTCATGTATTATGTCGTGGCAAACAATTTGTTTTTTTACATTTTTGGAACAGACAGACCGACAGACCAACCAACAGACCAACTTATACGAGCTGTTAAATGAAGTCTGTTTTTTGGAGTGCCATCATTTCCATGTTTACATGGATTCTTTGTGGCACAATATTCATGCACAATTTTATATAGAGTTTGTATTGTTTGATTTGAAGTGGTCTGCTGTCGATACATTGCCTACATTGATACCCACAATGTTTTTAGAGGGAAATAATATCATAAAAAGATTTATTTTATTTAAAAATAGACCAAATGCAGACCCAATGACTGATTATTGGGAGTGAAACTGATTTAAGTAATGAAACGCTGGTGCATTATTAATTTCACAGCAGGTGGAGAGCAATGTGCAACTTTTCTCTTTTTATGAAAATTTTTAATACAGTAAATTTTATTAATAATGACAAATATAGGACCCCTTCTGCTGGGTAGGTGTAGGTGCAGTGGGCAGGGGCAGTGAGCTTCAGGTATCATCTTCAATTCAATGGCACCACCATCCAGCACATCCTACAACAAGGGCCCGTCTTGAGAGGTCTAAGTTGAGCTCTTAACATAAAATTGTTTCCTCGTGCTGTTATTGAAGATGTCTGATTGGCCTCTGTCACCATTGTAAGTGGTCAAGTGCCTGTGCTTTAATATGATAAGAGATCGATCATGCTGTGGGTTTAAGCAGCAGTTTGGGGATATACTGTAGAATGTAGGGAGATTGTCTACTGGGATCGAAGGAGGGACGAATGTTAACTTGATGTACAAAAACAACCAAACACAGCAGAACATGAGCAGGTTATTTTCTCAGTTTCAATCTGTATAATGTGAATTTTCTGGTATGTTTTGCTTAGGCTGCGTAAAATAACTCCTCTGCCCTGTATGGATTGTGCTGTCTCTGAGGAGAGGGAATGAAGTGAGGCATTACTAAGGATCTTGGGTTTCCCGCCAGGCCTTACATGCCCCTCCCTTAGCATGTTAAGAGTAGCATTAGCTTCAGAGAAGAGGAATGACCCTGCTACGCTGTCTGCTTGGTTTTCCTTTAAGGAACGTCTGTGGACAAGACCCAATCAACATTAACTAGATCAGGAGCAGGAGATTTTGTTCTTGTAAGCAGAAATTAACACTTCATTCCTCTTTGTCGGCAGAAATTCAACACTGCACCCACTGAAGGCTCACTCAGGCAATAAAGGGGAAAATTGAATTAGGGTAAAATGGCCCCGGACTAAAATACAATTACCTCCTTTTTGGAGAAATCAGCTAATTTCCCTCCCAACAGAGAGAGGCCCAGTGGGGAAGATGCATAGCCTGGAGACATTTATCTGAGGGCTGTTGTGGAGAGCAGCATTCACAACTATTAAGTCATCACCTCTCTCCTCTCATCTTTTAACCATCTATAAAGGGTGTTATGAGGCAGTTTGAACACTTGGGGGTGTCCAAAGTCAAGTGCCTTCCTCAGAGTAACATTTGCTTCATTCCACTGAAGCCTCCTATAATTTTAGTTCTCACCCGTGGATGCTTGTATGTCAAAGTAAACTCTAATTTAGCTAAAAAGATTCCGAAAAATGTGAAGTGTTCAGAGAACATTTTGTTTACCAGGAACTCCTAATACAGGAAGTCACCACATGATTTATTATGTTAATATTCTCTGAATTAGGTTTGGGGCGATAATTCAATATGATAATTTATTGTATTGTATCGGGATCATATTGTGATGAATTTATGATATTGTGATATCTTTGTGTGCAATTTATATAATCTAAATGAATAACAACCACATATTAACTCAAATGTCTCTCAAAATGAGATCTTCAGTATTTGAGGGGAAATTTGGTTTCACACTTAACACTATCATGCAGTTCAATGTGATGATCAGCAATTTGATTATTTATCTTGTGATATTGTGTTAGACATCGATATAAAAAAATCCAGATTATTATTGTGATATTAAATGATATCGTGTCACCCAGCCCTACTCTGAATGTGCAACCAAAATAGAGGAGATAACTGTTTTGAATAGAATACAACAGATAAGACACATGTAGAGCTTACTGTATGTTGTAACTCGTTTGATAAATAAAGTGTTCGTTTTCCAGTCTTAGTGTGGACCAGTTATTATAATTTTGAATTTTTCATTTGTTTTTATTTTTATTTCATTTTTATGTTTTGTTTTCAATTCAGTTTAGTTTCAGCTAGTTTACAGAGTGGGGTTGCTAGTTTCAGGTTAGTTTTTATTGTTTAAACTGTTATGTTTAGTTTTAGTTTAGTTTTTATTAGTTTCAGTATTAGTTTTATTATTATTTTTCTTTTTATTATAATGGTATTTGTCATATTTAGGAAGTTCACAGGTATTGTGTAATACAAACACATCACTTTGTGAAGGGAAATGTGTTGACAGATTTGACCAAATTGACAAAGACTAAAACTAAAGACATTTTCTGTATATTTTCTTTATTTATTTCATTTTAGTTCGTTTTGTAAGTGCACAATATAGTTTCAGTTGTTTTTTGTTTTTTTCAAAAGTCTAGTTTTATTTTTATTTTAGTTATCTAAAATGTTTTTTTCACACCTAGTTTTATTTTTGGTTCAGTTTTAGTTAACTATAATAACCTTGGTGTGGACCAGGATAAATTACCACCTGTCCTCTGTGAGTTTGTCTCACCAACTTGTGTTGAACAGTGAACCTTGGGCTAAGGTGATGATTATAATAAACCTCCAGAGGCTGGTAGTTCTGCTCAGAGCTGTCTATGTTTGTGGAGGGACTTTGGACTTCAAGGGGGTTTGGATTCCCAAAGAAGGGAACTCTGAGAAAATCAAGCAATTCAGATAATTCTCACTGCTTCGTGTTGAGGGGAAGATATTCTTCAGTATCATAGCCCGACAACCCAGTTCTTCCTTAAGGAAAGATCCGTGCAGAAAGGCAGAATCTTGGTCACACAGCTGCTAAACTAGCAGTTTAAGGGGAATGTCACACAAGTTGTGAAATCTGGGGCTGGTCCACAGACAATGAATGGGGCTCTGCTCTTGTCAGGGCATAAAATGTTTGTGTGAGCTCTTACACCCAAATTAGGTTTTAATTCTGGTTCATATCTTCTAGTAATGCTATGTAAATCTAATTTGGGTGTAAGAGCTCACACAAGCATTTTATGGCCTCACAAAGTCAGAGTTCTATTCATTGTCTAGAGCAGTGCTCAATTTTACATCCCAGTTCTGCTGGCTGTGAGAACTGTCAAATTGTGTGCAGACTCCGCCAAACCCGGCCGAATTACGCGATTATGTCTTTGGCTTTATCGTGGATTTGGACAGTCGTCGTCAACTCGGAAATCTATCATGTGACCAAATGGTACATAGGCGATAACATTCGGGCGCGCTAGGTTGAAAAGTCAGGACCAATCAGATGCAAGGCAACAGATTCAGACACATTATTCAACCTTTCTGTCTTGATGCAGGTGGTTTGAGCGATTTTTAGGAATCCCAGCATATCAACATAATATTTATGATGATGTTTCATGATACTTCGTGTTCATAATAAATTATGTTTGCAACACAAAAGGCGAATGTCAGTAAAACGTAAAAACTCGTAAACTTGGGTATCATGGAACTTGCCCGAGTTTACCACTGGTATTTACCACTTGGTCGGCCGTTCGAGTGCAATTTCCTGGTGGTAAACTCGGAACTTTCCAACTTTACGAGTTGACGAGGAGCGACCGAATCCACCATTAGATTCAGACGAAAATAAAGATAAGCTACAATGATGTCATTACACAACATATAAATGCAGTTTCCCCAGTTGCATATAGTCACAATTGATGGTTAGTGTGCTATTTCATTATCTAATATCGCCGATTTAAATGGGACAGATTATGGAAAATGGGTGTTGTCCACATGTCCAGTCTTTGCAAACATTTTTCGCTTGGGTGTGGGGTAGCCAGACATGGAAGGAATGGAAAATATTTGGTGTGCTAAACCCACCAAAAACGACATATTCAATGCAAGGGAAGAAAGAGGCGCTAACTAGAAAATAAATAATTACATGTTTAATTAGATTTAAATTAGTTTCTTTGCAAAAAAACAAAACAAAAAAACTTAACACATTCCACAGGTTCAATGAAGACTTAGGCTACAATTGTTGAAAAGATACATAGCCGTATGTAACCTACTCTTTAAAATCACCCCATTTCCTAGTTTCAATCGTTCCGTTTCCTTGGTTTCAATCTGCACAGCATTTTAGACATTCTAACTGCGATCTCAGAGACCCTATGGTTTCTATGCTCTTAAATTATTAAGAGGCTAATTCTGGTCTAGTAGACTGGAAGCCAGTCTTTCGTGAAAAGAAAAAATCTGAAGAAGAGCCTGGGGGAGCAAGGCTAATATACGACCACAGAGATTTTCTTCCGGAACTAGAAAGGTGGCGGGCAATGCGTACCGATCGCTAGGAACTCCCTAAAAACTTGGTATCTCATGCGCCGCGTCATGCACCGCGTCCAATGGGCGGTTAAGGTGGGACGTGAAGTCCAATGAGGTTAAGGTTAGGGTTAATGTAGGGGTGGGTTTATACATGAGATACCAATTTTTTAGGGAGTCCCGGGCCCGGAGCGCATGTGCTGTACTTCCCAACAATAATAAGCGTGCGTGCGTGCGTATGTTTGTCCGCCTTGGTCTTGGCTGGGAACTGTAGAGGCGGGAGAGGGAATGGTGTAGCAAACAAGCGGACGGTGACATCTGAAGGGAATGTGAATTGAAATTCAATCAAAGGGCGCCGTACCATCGTGCGTAAAGACTTTTACCCGGTTTCCAATGGAAGCGGATGGTTTTGTGAGGAGGCGTCGGATGACAGGCGAGACACCAGGCAATGATCCCGGGGTTGCCGGTGCCTCTGCCGGAGCAGAAGTTCGATGGCTTGGGGGACGATTATGGGGAGTATCGGAAAGTATCGTTGGAAGTTTGACACCCCGGATCGGCGGCGAGACAGAGCTGCAGACTGTTCATTTCAGTTGTGGTGCACAAGATGTGATAGAGGACACTGAGCCAGACTACGAGGGTTTGCCGCAGGGAGCTTCAACTAGCACACACATGCTCGCTGGAGCTGTCGCTGGAATCATGGAGCATTGCCTAATGTTCCCCATCGACTGTGTCAAGGTAATTGGCATACCAGCAAGATGCTGTTTAGCTGGCTTACTAGCTAACTTTGAGTCCTTATCAAGTTGGCCTCTTCTCGGTGCTCTCAGAAATCGATTATGTTACGTTAGCTACTTTGGCCACCTCTTGTAGCAAACTTACCGCTACCAGCTAACAATTCACGTTAGCTTGCTTGCTAGACATACAAGCTGAGAAGTAGACATGACAAGGTCAGCCAGCGCGGCTAAAGTTGCTAGCATGCTAAGTTAGCCAGCTACTTGCTAGCTAACTTAGATGGGCCAGACGCTAACCATGGGCTATGGTCAACCTGTGCTTCAACCATCATCGACCAAGTTTGGATGCAAAGTCTCGCAGGTTCTCTCACATGTGTTTTCATGTTTCATTTTTACAGTATCACAGGGAGGGCAAGCTACCTATTTATCTATGCAGGAGGGCACATGCTCCTGCAGACAGTCACGTGATGAAGAGAAACTGTTGACCAGCCGCTGCAATGGAGGCATCATGGGACAGTCTAGGCCGGGTTTAGAATTTATACTGGAAGGATTTTGGTGGGGTGAAATTGTTATTTGTTTGCATGAAGTAATTGGCTAGATGTTTTTAGATTAGTCTACATGTAACTTGGTTGCCGTCAAGATTTTGAGCGAATTAAAGGAATTATAATAGAGCAGTGGCAGTTGTTTTCTTGCTCATTCTTTAGACATTCCATTAGTGAAGAGCAAAGATTTGCCTGCACATAGGCCCACTTATACCAAATCCATAACTGATTGGTTGTAATGGATGGTCTCTTGATCACATGTGAGCCACATGATTTGACTGGGTCCAGTCATGATTCAGTGTCTGATACAAGTGATAACCCGACCTACAGGACGCCAGCTTCTCAGGCGGATGTTTTCGTTCATTGACATTAGGCCTAATAGTAAGTAAGTAAGAAAGCAAGTAGGCTTACCAGTAAGTAAGTACAGCTTTATTTGTATAGCACTTTTTGAACGAAGCATTACAAAGTGTTTAACACAATAAAGCAAGAAGGAACAGTCAAAATAAAACATTACTGGTGGACAATGTCCAGCAAACTGATACGAACAACAGAAACAGTTATTGAAAAGCCAACCTGTAGAAATGGGTTTAGAGGCACTTCATTCTACAAATTCAGCTGATCTGATAATTGCGTGGAGACGGTTCCAGAGTGTGGGGGCCAAAACAGCGAATGCATGGTCACCTTTCTTTTTCAGTCTCGACCAAGGGACAGTCAAAAGCCCTCAGTCAGAGGACCTAAGTGACCTCACAAGACCATGCAATGCTTTGAAAGTAATAATAAAAAATAAAAAATAAAAAAAACGTAAAAGCTTGTGTAGTGTAGGTCTATTGTCTGTGTGTGAGATGGATTGTAGGCATATCCACTATCCTGGTGGTTTTTGTGTCCTCTGTAGTTTAAACACAACAAGGCATGTTGTACTGCCCACAACAGATACTTCTAGTTACTCCTTAGTGTCAGCTTGTGTAGTGTAGGCCTATTGTATATATATGTGTGTGTGTGTGTGTGTGTGAGGGAGAGAAGGAGCGAGAGAGGGTTCAGTGCAGTCAGCTGCCCCTGTCAGGCTAAAAAGGGGCATCCTATTTACACAAAGCAGCCTACATCCATGTCTCCATCTGTAGTTCTCTTCTCTCTCAGCCAGTCTGGGCTCACTAATATAGGCTATGATATATAATGCACTAAGTGTTTTCCATACTAGTAGGTTCTTAGGTTATTTGTGTTTGTGACAGGTTAGATTGTGTGGATTGAAAAAGAATGCACATGCAACACAAGTGTTTAGGAAATCAGTTTGTGGAGGACCTACAAAGATTTGTAGTAGATTGAATCCTACTACAAATGATAAGTACAACACAAAGCACTTCCTAACTGTAAACCATTAAGTTGCTAAGGATTACAAATTAGATGTTTGATTTTCTCTTCTATGTTGAAAGACCAAACATGACCTAAACTTAACTTATGCCTCACTTTCACCCGTTCACTCACACATTCACACACCGGCGGCAGAGGCAACCATGCAAGGTGCCAACCTGCTCATCGGGAGCAGTCAGGGGTTAAGTGTCTTGCTCAAGGACACTTCGACACGCTGCCAGGAGGAGCCGGGAATCACCAGACAGCGGCTCTACCTCCTGAGCCACTGTCGCCCCGTGTCACTGTTGCCCCACTGTCGCCCCAGTGTCAATATGTAACCTATCTATGTGCATACGCATGCGTAGGTGGAGTGTGAAGTTAGTGTTTGACATTCGCCATGGTTCCAACGCACCATATCCAAAGTTCACTGAAGCCTGGTTAGAATGAAAATAGAGATGTGGCAGGGCTAAGAAATCCCCCGTGTGAGGTCATGTCTATTTGACAACAAAGAGTAACTCTTACTATTAGACTATGCATACTTATTGGGCAGTCTGATTAATAGGCTTTCTGTGAGGGCTCAGGGACCAGGCTATGATTGATTTAAAACTGCACTATGGAGTTTTGGGGAAGGGGATTTGTTTAAATTAGCAGAGCCTGCAATTAATTTACAAAATATATTTTCATGTATAGAATTATTCTTATAATTAATCTTGAGGCACTGTTAACCAAATATACAGTAAGCCTAGAATATCTTGGGAAGCAAAATTGCGGGCTCTGCCATTGTAAACAACAACAAAACAGTAGCTTCTTAGCTATAAACAGTGTTCCAGGGATCTTTTCAGTAATAGAGATTATCCATCAAAGATAGTTTTAACTGGGTTCATTCAAGGAGATGGACAAATAAGGTCATAATGTTCGTCATTCCTCTAGACTTTGGCTGATGGGGCGGTGAATGTTTAACCTTGTGTGTTGCAAGGAGAAAGTCTATGTCATAATGACCTCTCACTTATCATTGCCTCATTTATTTGAGTTTAAAGGAGACAACAATTTTATATGGCTTCTTTAGATCTGTGATCTGTGGAACATATTTGCTTTTATTTATTTATTTATTTATTTATTTATTTGTTTGTTTGTTTGTTTGTTTGTTTGTTTGTTTGTTTGTTTGTTTGTTTGTTTGTTTGTTTGTTTATTTATTTATTTTTGTTTGTTTGTTTGCAAAGAAACTACTCAAAATCAAATTTTGATTATTTATTTTCCAGCTCCTTTTTCTTCCCTTGTATTGAACATGCCATTGTTTGTGTGTGTGGCACACCAAATTCTATGTTAATTATTTCCTTCCCTGCCTGGTTACCCCACACCCAAAGGTAAGAAGATGTACAAACTGGGCAGTACATTAGGTAGGCAGTATTCCTGGCTCCAAAGCCAGTATTGCTTACAAAGGGCAATAATTCTGAATAGCCTATACGAGGCCTCTACTCCGAAAGAACAAAAAATACGGTCTTGACTTAGAAACTAAACACAAATAAAATAAAAGCAACTACAAAATATTATTGAGTATATAAAATAAAGGAAAAGAAAAAAATAATAAGAAAAAGAAAATTACCAGAATAGAAACCAGGGTATAAAAATAAGGACTGATGAGTTAGTTAAATGATATCCAATTAGTTATACAATACTGTTATTGACCAATAATTAACTAAATTGCAAAACAGGGGAATATGAACCCTTCATGTAGTCCATTGGGTTACAACTTGAGCTCTGAATAGTTTTAGAAAGAGAAACGCCCACATCAATGAAGAACTTATTGAATCCACAAGATATATCATATGGATAATTTCGAATGTTATTGCCACACGAGAAGTGAGACGGGAGTGAAGAAGTTTTCCTTTTCTTATTCAATAATTGGTTTATAGTCTCCCAGGTAGATTTTATGTTACTCACAGACTCATTAGATTTATAAGATAAGTATTTTTTTTTTTTCAAAATACGAAGTAAATGAATGAATTTATTTCTGTACTTCTTATAATTAGCTTCATTAAAGGGACCTGGATTTGACAGAAATGTTCTATGTAGTTTTTATTTTTTATTTTGGTTGAGGTCTTTAGTCCCTTGGTGAACCAGGGTTTGTCATGTTGTAAATCCTCCTTTTTACTGCAATTTACTAGAGGGAAACAGATATGGAGATAGCAATAATGCAATCCATGAAATTTAGATAAGCAGTTTCAGGATGAGGTTCGCTGAGAATAGCGGCCCAAGAGACCTCACCAATCATTGACTTGAAATGATCCATATTTCACTTTTTAAAGATTCTACTTACTTGTCCTTAATGGCAGGTAAATGTTTTGTAGAGGTAATTGAAAAATGAAAAACAGAGAAGTGGAAATAGGGAATATGGAGTTTTGGTTACTCTCGTTGGTTTATGGATTAAAGGAAATAAATAGTGAGAAAACATTGTATTCAGAAAGTTCCCCGTTTGAAGATACTTCTCCCCTAGTAATAAGTTTATGTTAAAATTACCAAATAAAAAGCACAATTTCCCCTCCATATTTATAATATCACAATTGAGGGAGAGGGCATTGGAAAACTCATCAATCTCCGAATCCGGCGGACAGTAAATGCACCCTATAATCACATTTTTGCCTTCAAAATGAGAACAAAAGGGAATTTCAATAAAAACTGATTCTATAATGACATAATTAGATCTAATCTTAAGATCTTCTCTGAGAATGAAATGTATAGCTTTGTTTAAATACAGAGAGACACCACCACCTGTCCTGTCCTCTCTGTTACAGTGCACAGCAGTATAGTTTGGTAGGTCATATAAAGATTCAATATTACTTGTGAACCAGGTCTCAGTGAGACTGATGACAGTTAATTTATATTTTAGACAGGATAAATAGTGAGTAAGAATATCATCATTTTTTGGGAGGCTGCGTGTATTCATGTGAAAAATTGAAAATACCATAGCATCATCAGGGAGTCTGTCACACAAATAATTAAACTGGTTTTCATTGTATGAGGAACACTCAATGGAACCAGACATAAGAGGATTCAGAAGGTTCTGGTCAGGGTCAAAACAACCATCATACCGAAAATATTGTTTGTTATCAGACATGATTTAGGGGTAATAAAATAAAATGTAAAAATAAAACTAAGAAAAATAACTTTTTTAAATGGGAAAAAAATAGATAAAGGGAAAATAAGACTGGAGAAAGGAAATCACCTAAAAGTCCAGCACCATGATTATGATATCCCATTCAAGGAGTTGCTCTATGCACTGACCAACTTGTCCGGCTGCAGAATGTCCCTGATGCACAGAACTTTAGCAAGCCCTTCGTTTTAATGAAAACTGCAATTGACCGACTGGATTTTTTCCCCTGTTTTCTAAGAGGCCTTGCTTTCCTTGCAATGTCTGCATTTCTTTTGGTGAGGTGCTCGCTGATGTAAACATTTATGCCCTTCAGATTCTTCCGCTGCTGAAGCAGGTCAATTTTGTGCCTTCTGTTAACAAGTTTATTAAAGTTTCAGTATGGCTTGTGCTCTTAATATTATGGTCCGCGTGCATAGAGGGACGTGTCCAATGTGAATTGGTGTTCTATGGTGTTCTAATGGTAAAATATTTCTTTAGGCTGTCAGTGTGTTTAGCACTCATGCCCATGGGTTGTATGTGTGTGTGTGCGTGCGTGCACGTGTGTGTGTGTGTGCATACACACTTGCTCGCAAAAGATTTGGCGACAAAATTAGGACCATGTTTGATGACTTCATTTTGTTTGACAAGCTATTTTAGTGTCAGGGTTAAGGTTAGGATTAGGTTAAGGTTGGGTCAGGGTTAGTCAGAGAGTGAATGTAAATCTATGTAGTGTCTTCACATTTCACATAAACATGTGTGTGTGTGTGTGTGTGTGTGTGTGTGTGTGTGTGTGTGTGTGTGTGCGTGCGCGCGCACAAATGTAATATTCCAGATGTCAGTTTGAGTCTTATATATGTGAAACAAAACGTCTACTAGCTGGGTCAATCTTTACAAACCCAGTGAGACATTTAGGCTTATAATCTTTCAGCCTGGACTACTTTGTTACAAATCTTACTCTATGTTCAGGGTCAGTTTGAGCCATTTTAGTATCTGAGCTGACTAAAATGTGTTTTAAACACCCCCATGTGATATTATGACATGTCCTCATTCAAGACCATGAACCTATATGCAATCACTGATGTACTATTGAGAAATGTCTGTACAGATGAAGATGATAACGGTGTCCATTTTGTCCTGGAGGATTTCATGTGGTTTGGCAATTGCGCAGACCCCTATATAAACATGTGACTTTGATGCATTTTGTTGTTATTGATTTGATTTATACTTACTTTGCATATCGCTGTTGTCAAAGACAATTTTAATGTTCCTCTATTCATTGTGTGTGTGTGTGTGTGTGAGCGCGGGCCCTGGCCAGCCGGTGTGAG
>OMKL01023816.1:7688-19257 GCA_900302295.1 Parasudis fraserbrunneri
CATTTTGGTCACAAACCAAAAAGGTTGAGAACCACAGCTCCGTGTTACCAGACTCAAATTCTCCACCCTGTTCGTGATGGTGAGATGGATCCATGTTCATTAAAACTTTGCTGATATTAACTTTGGCCTATATTCTGTGATATGGCACATTGAACAAATCTAGCCCAGTTAGTCATTTTTTGCTATATTTCCTTCCTTTTTTTTTACTCTTCCTTGGTGAATGGGATTGATCTACAGTTTTGTTGGCCATTTTAAGTCCCGCAAGGAAAGGGAGGTGGAGTTCGGGGCCAAAGCCATGAGGTTCACAAATGTCTACATCAAAAACTTTGGCGAGGATTACACTGATGAGAAACTGAAGGAAATCTTTAACCAGTTTGGTAAGACTGTAAGATGATTATTTTTAACTATACCAGTTAGTTTAGAACTCACATTGTGATTGGCTGAGCAACATTCCAATGAGCGCCAGAGTCTCCTGATTATGCACTTGTAACCTAGCCTTTTGTTTACTGCTACATTTCCACACTACACCAGCAAATGGCAAATTTGTTATTAATAAAATTGTTGATAAAACTGTGGTAATAATATACTAGAGGATGTGGTATACCATGATTTTGGCACTGCTGTGCTGATCTGTGCCAAAATCTCACAATATTGCACCCCCTCTTGTGTATTATTGCTTAAATAGCTCGCCCCTCTCACTTCTGGCAGTAAGGGCTGGTCCCAAATTGCCCTGTAAGCCTAGCCCATCTCCCCTGTATTTGGGGAGTGGCCCAGTCTAAACAACTGTGTAGCCTAGTAGAAGTTATATTCTTAGTGCTGGTTTGAATTTCTGTCTTTTAACTAATTCACTGAGATTCCCACAAACAAGAATAAAGTGATGGATGATTAGGGATAAATGTGATTTGTACATTTTCGATAGTTGATTAACAGCTCTGCACTCTGCTCTTTCAATCTCCCAGGCAGGACTCTGAGTGTGCGGGTGATGAAGGATGAGAGGGGCCGCTCGCGTGGATTTGGCTTTGTGAATTATGACAATCATGAGGATGCTCAAAAGGTAAAGAGTGCAAGAGTTCAAAGTATGTTCACTGATGTTCTCTTTTCAGTGTGGCAGATGCAGAAGCAGCGTTCTTTCCTTTTGTAAGAAGATTAGACTTTGACATTGAAAAAGCTTTCATGATTTCTCAGGCAGTGGAGGCGATGAATGGGAAAGAGATAAGTGGGAAAATCCTGTATGTGGGGCGAGCTCAGAAGAGGCTGGAACGCCAGGGGGAGCTCAAGCGGAAGTTTGATCAGATCAAACAGGATCGCATCCAACGCTCTCAGGTATGCCTGCATTGTAGGGATATAGAATAATCAGCTGTTCGAGAGAGCTTCATAATGGACTTTCAGCATATCTGATAAGTCTTTTTCACACTTTCTCTAATGCTACATGATATATTTTACCATTTCAGAAATCACGTTTTACAAAATGAACAGTAATTGCCGGACCCGAAGGACTGGGCTACAATAGCGAATGTCCCTGACTGACTGACTCCCCACTGTTGAAACACGCATGCATGAATGCCGTGGCTAGATCCAGCTTAACTAGACTTGCACTGTCTAAAAATATGTAATTCAGTGGCAGCAAATGCAGAATAACCAACTTGAAGTATTTGAATTTGGCCACATGCCCTGCTGCATAGAAACTGATTTGTGTGTGCTAAATTTCTGTGCAGGTTTAAACATCTATAGAATAGATCATCTGATTTCTGCTTATTTTCCCATCCTTTGTCTGATTTATAGGGGGTGAATCTGTATGTGAAAAACTTGGATGATGGCATTGATGACGAGAAACTCAGGAAGGAGTTTGCCCCCTATGGTACCATCACCAGTGCTAAGGTACAGTATGAGCTGGTTCTGTGATTGGAGTAATGTTTTTCTACAGGGATATTTGGCATTGGTACTTACAAGCAGTGACACCCAGACCACTTTTGGGGGTGGGACTCTGTATATTATTACAAAGAGCACCGTGCTAGTTCTTGAATACTCCCATCAGAATTGCCGTGGATGTGGGCATTTATTTATGTTTTTTTTTTTTTATTGTTTTCCCCACATAACTCTGTCTAAACACCCAGCATAGAACACTTATCTACATCAATGTTTTGATCAGTTTTTTCAGGCATTGCTTTTTCAACCTCTCAGCACAGGGCAGTAAAGCAGAACACAATCAGCAACACCAAAGATGAATGAATAAATATATCTAGAGATGTGTTGCAAAACGTCTCTGCTGTTGCTACAATGTTACTTTGTACACTGAATTAGCAATTTACTCTGTCTAACCAGACCAACAATGCCTTCATGTCTCTCGCCCCTAGCCCTTAATACAAAAAGAACAACCTACAATATGTGATAATGGGTTTCAACTAGGGCTGTCAATCGATTTTAAATATGTAATCGTGATAAATCGCATGATTGTCCATAGTTAATCATGATTAATCGCAAATTTCTGTTCAAAATGTATCATAGAGGGATATTTTTAATACTCTTATCAACATCTGAGTGGACAAATATGCTTGCTTTATGCAAATGTATGTTTATTAAATTAAAAAAAATACAAAATACAAAACGATGACAAATATTGTCCAGAAACCTGCTAATGCTATCAGCGTCATCCATCAGCGCTCGCCTCACATTGCCTTGAACCTGCTGTGCCAAGCGGCGAACTCAGCTCAAACCACGTTCAGTCTGTATAGGGCTTCAGTTTCCGCCACCGAAAGAGCTCTGTCGTTATAAAATTAAAGTTGACCAAAATCACGTTCTAACAAGTCCACAGTGTAAGAATTTGTTTGCAGTAATTCCAACTTTTATATAATCTGATACCTTTGTTATACCCCTTCCCCCCTATGGGTTAATGCGTCAAAAATAATTAGTGGCGTTAAAACTAATTTATATTATCGCGTTAACTTTGACAGTAGTTCACAATAGTTTCAACATGTCTGTAAAATCCCATTCTCAACATCTGGGGCTTCCTTTTCTCACTGAGGTCATGACTGATGCTGGCCACAGCAAGGGCTTTGGCTTTGTGTGTTTTTCATCACCTGAGGAAGCGACTAAAGCAGTGACTGAAATGAATGGGCGAATTGTGGCAACCAAGCCACTGTATGTGGCTCTGGCTCAACGGAAGGAGGAGCGTAAAGCCATCCTCACCAACAAGTACATGCAGAGAATTGCCACTGTCAGAGCCATTCCAGGCCCTGTCATTGACTCTTACCAGCCTGGATACTACATGTCGACTGTGCCTCAGGTGAGGACGTTATACATTGGTAAAGGTAACTTAGTCAGCCCTCTGCCAGTCAGGTCTTACTTTGTATCAATTAGGTTTAACAGTCATTTTCTAATATAGTTAAGTTTGATGTGATGACATATGATTTTTATGTACTACACAAACTATTATCTGCATAGCAAAAATTATCAGGTATTTTGGTACCCCTTGCAGGTTTTCATGTTTTCATTAGGGGTGTGGTGATACATTGATTTGGGTCGATACCTTGATTCACAAGACTCCAATTCAGTTCATGCAATGTACATTCATATTATAAATATATTATAAATTAAAATGCTTATTTTGTTATTTTTTGTCCTTATTCTAAGAATGGTGCCTCAGGTTGTTTATTCGAGTGCATAAATGCACTTTTCATTGTATTTGTTCGTTACCTCATAGAAATATTGTAACGTGATTGTGTTTCCTCGATCACAACATATCCTATCATAACATGTTGCTGAATAGTTTCATATAGTAGCAAAGTCTGTGATATCGTCAAATTTGAAAGCATCTTGATATATGTTAGAACTTATTTGATGATGAAGTATTATTTGGTTCCAAAAATAAGGCCATTAAACCCCAAACGGTCAGCAAAGGGTATTTCACCTTGCCACTTTCATAGATTGACATGCTTGGATGACTTGGACTACATAACAGTGTCCTCAAAACCAGCCTTTCACGTTAGAAGAGTCTCGTGGGCTCTATCATATTTGCCTTAAATGTCAGGCCTGACTCTACAGAGGTTAGAAGTGATTGGTCTGTAGCAGAAAGTGTGACTGAGGGACATTGCAGGAATAGAGGGTGTGCACGTGACATCACAGTAGGCGGGAATCACAGATGTTACACCTACTGAGTGGCAGAACATGCTGCAACATGGCTGCCTTGGCTCTGCCTGCCTCTTTTATTTACCTTTTGGCAGTCTGTAAAAAGATAGCTCCGATTTCCTGTTGAATCTATTTGTACAGTCAATCGCACAACATTTCTTTCCCATTTTAGATGTTTTTTGTGTTTCCGCTGCATTCAAGCTGAACGCTAACGCTTCCACTCAGTAAGTTAGTAGTTAGTTATACTAACTTACTGAGTGGCAATGGTTATAGGCAGCCATATTGGAAGAAAGAACTACATAAACATTCTGTGCAAGGCCTATTACAATGGCTAACTGAGACTTTTTTTTTTTCCTTCTTTTTTTTGTGCAGCCTCCCACTCGCTCCTTCTACAACCCTAATGCTATGACCGCCATGAGAGCATCATCACGTTGGACCACACAGCCACCTATACCTCAGGGTGAATAGCATTTGTGTGTGTGACTTGACTGACTTTGCAAAAGAAGAGTAGCATATGGCTGAGATACCCTGCTGTCTTGTCTTGTTGCCAGGTCCTTATTCAACCCAGTTTGTCAGAGCTGCTGTTCCTCGACGTGCGTCCACCCCCATTAGCACGGTCAGACAGGCATCCACCCAGGCCCCACGCATCATGAACTACACACAAAGGATGAGTAAGTGCTATGCATTAGTTTTAAAGAAAAAAATATTCATTTAATAAATACCCATATACATTGCTTATTTATATTACAGTTAGTCATTGGCCTAACTTTTCTCAGATAATATTGGCACCCAGACAGGAGGGGGTCGTGCTGACATGCCTGGTTTGCCCAGAAGTAGCCAGTACAAGTACTCGACTGCAGTCAGGAACGCCCAGCATGTCATTCCTATACCACCACCCATGCCAATACAACAGGTACACTGAGTGGCTCTCATGTGGATTTCACCATTGTTGGGGAGTAGTTAACTACGTGTAGTACAATTACTAGTTTAACTACATGTTGCAGTATTAGTTTAATTACATTCAAATCCTAGTAGTTTGTACAGTAGTACTTTGGGTCATGTAGTTAAAACGGCTCATTACAAACTACATGTTGCCCTAAAAATTCAGCATTTTCCTGATTCAACTTCAGCAAATGCTCCCTGTCCTCCTTAAAATGCACCCTCAGGCATGGGTGAGGTTTTGCCTTCTCTGGTCACTAAATCAAACACACCCACACTTAACCCTTTGTCAGTTTGGTTGTTGCACTATGGTCCTGTATGACATTCCAGGCTTAGAATGTAGTTTGGATGTAGTTGAACTACTTATTCAGTGTGGTGTTGGTTTGACAAACACATTTCTTTTTTTAAAAGTAGTTAAGATTTAGTTAAATGTCTTTCATTGTGAAGTAGCTAGTGTTTTGGTAAACTACCTTAATTTCGCCACCACTGGATTTCATGCACATGAATGCCACTTATATGTGTTAAATATTTCCTGCTGCTTTGTGTTGTAAGGTTGTTCCCCAGTCTCTGATTGAGCCGGCGGTGCACATTCGAGGCCAAGAGCCCCTCACAGCCTCCATGCTGGCTGCAGCTCCTCTCATGGAACAGAAACAGCTACTGGGTAAGTATTGGTGGCAGCAGTGGATTCCATGATTTTTGCCAACCTTGTAGATGGAGGCTGTGTAGGTATTGTGTGTGTCATAATCATCTCTTCTGGTGTAGGTGAACGACTGTACCCACTGATTCAGGCCCTTCACCCCAACTTGGCTGGGAAAATCACTGGTATGCTTCTGGAGATTGACAACTCGGAACTGCTACATATGCTGGAGTCCCCTGAATCCCTGCATTCTAAGGTTCTTTATGCACCATTTCCGAAGCGAGCCAAGTATATATTCTTTTAACCATATGTTGAAAATTGCAGGTTTACCACACATCTTGGAAAACCTGGAAATTTATTTTTCCCTGGCATGGAAAACTCCATAGACGTGTGAAAATTAGGTGTTAATTGTAGTTAAGATATTCTAGCAATGCTAGAATATAAACCTACTTTGGGTGTAAGACCTCACACAAACATTTTATGGCCTCATAAAGTCAGAGCCCCATTAATTGTCTAGGAAGCAGCCCCAGATTTTACATCCCATTCTTTGGTAGAAAATACAGTAGTTCTCCATGAAAGTGCCATTGAGCTCCATTATTTTGGGCTATGTTATTTTTTCATGTACATCATTTCACTGAGCTGGTGGCTCATATGACAACAAATTCAAACTCATTAACAATATTTTGCAAACAATTAATTTGTGTGAGAGTGTTTGCAGCATGTGTAAGATGATAAATCATCATTGTTTGACTGGTGAAGTGCCCCTTTTAACCTGGAGGTTAAATGCATTGATTACTGGTTGTGGCATTATGGCATTATCCTGTCTTTTCTCGCTTTCCTTTATCCTCTCTTCCACACCTTCAGGTGGAGGAGGCGGTTGCTGTGCTGCAGGCCCATCAGGCCAAGGAAGACTCTTCCAAGAAGTAAAGAACCCCTTCAGGTCAGCAACAACTTGTCTTCCTTTGACCTGTCAATGGGTGCGTTTACATGCACATTAATATTCCAGATACTACGTAATATCCAGTTTTGAGTCTTCAGCAGGTTAAGGTGTTTATATGCACATTAATATTCCAGATACTACCTAATATCCTGTTTAAGGTCTTCAACAGGTTAAGGTGTTTATATGCATTTCGCTTTCTTGATTCCCAATAAGCCTGTATAAGGTGTGATTGAGGGACACTGGCCATGTTTACATGCACACCAAAAATGCAATTGTAATGCAATTAAGGCAATAGCAGAACCTATGTATACACAATACTCTAATGCAAGTATGCTCTTAGTTACAGTAGGCATAATTGCAGTCTCAAAATGAGATCTTCAATATTTGAGGGGATGTTATCAGAAAATAGTTCTGGTTTGATATCACACTTTACATTATCATGCAGGGCAATGCGATGAACAGCAATTTTTTAAAGGTATCTTGTGATTTACTGTTCACATATCGTGAAATACAGACGGGTGACAAATTAAAGAAAAAACAACATAAAGTGTCTTAGTAAGGTGTTGGGCCACCACAAGCCACCAGAACAGCTTCAGTGCACCATGGCATAGGTTCTACAAGTCTCTTGAACTCTACTGGAGGGATGGAACACCATTCATCCAAAAGATATTCCCTCATTTGATGTTTTGATGATGGTGGTGGAGAGCACCGTCTTAACATGTCGGTCCAAAACCTCCCATAGTTGGTCAATTGGGTTGAGATCTGGTGACTGCGAAGGCCATAGCGTATGCTTCACAGCATTTTCATACATACATTCAGTAACCCCTCGTGCCCTGTGGATGGGGGCATTGTCATCCTGGAAGAGACGGATAGAAATGGGATAGAAATGTTTCATCATAGGATAAAGGTGATCACTCAGAATAACTTTATTGATTTGCAGTAACCCTTACCTCTAAGGGGACAAGTGGACCCAAACCATGCCAGGAAAATGCCCCTCACAGCATAACGGAGCCACCGGACCCCCCATCATGATGGATTCAGGATGGGATGTTAATTGTATCATGCAGTACACCTGTGTGGAAGTATCTGTGTGAGATGGGTTTCGTTATGTTTCTCCACTCATTTATTCAGGTTTTTTCCTTTGATTTGTCACCTGTCTGTATATCAATATTGGAAAATTGTCAGATGATTATCATGATATGAATTTCTTTCATATTGCCCAGTCCTAGATCTGCATGTAACTGACTATTGTTACAGACCAGGTAGATCAACTAATGGAAAAGGGGCTATTTGACTGAGGTCATTGTGGCCAGACCTAACCTGATGTGTTTCCGGGTCTTGATATTCTCATGGAGACATCAGGCCAAACTCATTATGAAAAAAACAAATTTTGCAAGCGGACGGGACAGTTTTCTTTTTGTATGCGACTTGGAAGTGTTGACACACGTCAGGCTGTTTCCGAGGCGCACAATGTTCCTCGGTATGAAATGTGGGATAAATCTGGGTGAACTGAAAGAGTTAATTTTGCTTCTAGGCTATCGGTCTACAGAATCGGGTGTTTCAGAAAGTATAAGCACATGCCTTTGAAGGGAACCATGCCACAGAACTGTAAAATAATGTGAATTCTGCATTGAAGAGAGGCCCGTGCATCAGCTCAGCTGACAAATGTGGATTGTGTCACATTTGGGACAGGGGAATGCCAACGTGTTTTACAAGCTAGGGGAAAGCTATAACGGCATTGATGGATGAACAGTTATTCCCATCAATCATATTTTTGCAAGAATGCCACTTGAACCCAAGAGGAACCACTGATTGAGTTTATGATGATGAGACTTATGGAGCTTCTCCTTGGCAAAGCCAGGAATGTGACCAGGACAATTACCCTTCACTCCAGGGAAAAGACACTGTCACATGAGAAAATGCTCACGGAATGCACAGTGACTGTTGCACAAATTATTGGACCATTCCATTTCTGAAAATCCCCATCAATCTCAAGTATCAAAAGGTATTTGATTGTGTTGTTTTTTGATTCAAGACCGTAGCCTGTGCAGCATATATTGCAGTTTCATAGCTTTTATCCTAGGTTTTGTGTATGTTTTTTTTTTTTTTTTAACTGCAGTTGAGGCAAACATCAAAATCAAATAGCTGCTGGGCATCAGCCCTGGCTGCAGTGCAAGTTTCAAAAGCCTGACAGGTGAGAGAAACAAATTTCACACCAAAAAAAAAGTCAAGAGTACTGAAATTTGTAAATGTTGCCACCCTTAATATCAGTGTATCCCAGCAATTGTATTCAGGTTTCTCTTAGTCTGGTTATATTATCCAGGCTATTGGAAACAGTATGATGTTAACTTACTATAGTGTCCTGAATAATATCAATATAAATGTGCATGTAAACACACCTAATCTGTATTAAAGGCACATTCAGTAAAGTTTATAGTTTTAGATACATGATGCAAGCAGAACTTGGATTTGCCTTATACAATATATATAATGTTGAAGGAGTTGACATGCACGGCGCATCCTGGCTATTGGCCATATTCCGGTTAAGGTCTTATTCAGATTAAGCTGTTTACATGGACGTACAATACCCTGCACTTGAGTATCCCTGTTTCCATGATGAAACCAATTAGCAGAATATGGTCCACAGAGTGGTCCAGAGTGGTCCACAAAAAGTTGATGAGCTTGCGTAGACAGCAACATGCCACAGTAACCCAATGCCATAAATCCATGGAAATGGCATTTATGGCATTGCGAGCTTCCTTGGTCTGACATCTTTCCGAATGCACCAGACCTTTGGGGTGGGGGATCGATTTGATTGACATCATCATGTACCCACGCATTGAAGGGTGGGGCTCAAAATCGAATTGTATTGGACTTTTTGGTGTTCTCCCTCAAGTGCAGTGATGCAACTCATGGATTGCATACTTTTTCCAAGAAGAGAAAACCGTACGAAAATAAAAAGGAAATTATTTTTGTGAATTTTTTGGCACATAGTGATAAATATGTGAGATCTAGGTGCAGACAAAAGGGAAAATAGAGGGGAAAATGTTTTTTATTTCATAGGAAATTTGAGCAGCTGGGTTAAGAGAGTAATTCACTGTGCATGTAAACGTAGCCATTGATGCAGAGAATTAGAGCATCTTAAACTGAGATGTTTTGAGAATTTGGTTTATTGTTCAGTTATATATGTGTATCTAATTTTTGATGATCATTTTTGTTCCAGGACACATTCACACAACCTCGATTTCCACCAAATTTCTGAAGGAGGAAAAAAGAGAAAATTGAAAAAAAAGAGTAAAATAAAAAAAATAAAAAAATTATTATTAGTAAATCTAAAACCATTTTGCTGCTTGCAATGGTCTGTATGTTCGTTACACTTTTTGTTATAAAAAGATTAAGTGAAAACTTATAAAAACTTCAATGCATTAAACCTTGTCTCATCTCATTTATTATCATTTCTACAAAGATATATACATTAGTGATAAGCCCACTATCACATTTGAATATGCTTAGGGTGTTTTTTCCTGCTAGTTTTTAGCTGCGACCAGCTAGTACCAGTATAAGTTGGTCTGTCCTCTACAACTTTGCCTAGGACTACTCATGTCCGCCATATTGGACATATGAAATAAAATAAAAAGTAATTTCCCCCTTAAGCCTTTGTCAACTTTTAAACTATCAACACCAAATTTGGCAGAAAGCCAAAGTAGACTGAAATGCACAATTGGTAAATAAACCAGCCTGATTGGATAAACAATATAGATTCAGATTCAGATACCATTTAATACCATATTTGCAGATACAAATTAGGAACTTTTTGTGGCATTTAAAGTGCAACAGCGTAATTTTTTTTTTTTTTAAATGTTAACAAGTGCAGACAGGACAGAACGGTGAATAACAACAACACAAGACAAATCAGTGCAATTTAAGTAATGGTAAAGTGCAAGTAGTGGGCAAAGCAATATTAGAAGTCCAGTCCAGGCAAATATCACTTAGGTCAGGGGGGGAGAGGAACAGGGGGACCTTAGAGTTATTTACTAGGCAGGCGGCAGCGGGGGAAAAATGAGTCTATGGCGGACCTTGTCGGCCCTTGGCAGCCGTAGCCTCTTACCGGAAGGGAGCGGTACAAAGAGACAGTGGCCCGGGTGGTAGGGGCCCTTCATTATCTTCCTAGCCCTCTTCTCTCTCTAGGTCGTCCTCAGACGAGCCTTCCTTCGTTGCTTCCAGTCATCCCGATTCTCCATACATCTGTCCAGTTCGTTGGTGCTCCGGGCTCCTACATCCCTCTTGAGTATGTCCACGTATGTTAGTGTGGGACGTCCTCTTGACCGATGACCATGTGTTGGTTCCCATAGCACCAGCTTGCTGGCTGGCAGCTCTCGATGCCTTCGGCAATGTCCTGCTAGTCTCATTCTCCTCACGGCAACCTTGTCGCTCACCCTCGGTATTCCCCTGTACAGGACCTCGTTGGTTACATGCGCACTCTTGCTGATGTTAAGCACGTTGGGGGCCCTAATTAAGGAAGGTGGGGCCCTAATTAAGGAAGGTGGGGCTCTAATTAAGGAAGGTGGGGCTCTAAGCACAGTGCCTGATCCACATGGGCCCTGACAAGGTGTATTTGTTTATCAGCATCACAGATGTAGATGTAACATTTGGAGCCACAGGACTGTTGTTGCTTCTGAATTCTCCAAACATGCTAAACATGCAAAAACTGTATGCGACAGAGATTTGTATGCAAACCCAAAACACCATGTTTTCTGTAAAGGAGGACTGTAAACTGTAACCATCTTTTGAAGTCTGGAGCAGAGGGTTAGGGTTAGCTGTTCCCCTTGTTGTCTCACCATCATTTCAATCACACATTTCTTGCGTCAGGTCATTTATTGTTACTTCTGGTTCCTGGTCAGTGAATATTTCCCAAACAATGCCAATGT